>JAHWXV010211071.1:0-18031 GCA_024586415.1 Phrixothrix hirtus | reverse complement strand
TTACATTGTCTTTTTAACTTAAATATTAATAACATTAAAACGTGCGAAACTGTATCAGTTTTTATAATCGCGATTTTTATGTTATATGCGGGTACTTTTATAACAGAACTGTGGTCTAGTCAATGCTTTGTCCTTAAAGCTACTTGAATCATTAATAAAAATATGCATACAGCTTTACACAACAGGAAACAAAATTTCAAATCACTCTTTGTGTTCTGCCATAATGAATTCACAGGGGTAGCTTGAAGAAACACGAAAACAATAGCTACTGTTAAACGCGCTGCTCAATGGAACGTATTTTGAGCAAACTTGCCTAACATGAGAAACCTGAAATACCTCGAGGTCGTCCGCAAAAATACGATTCCGATTTCTTTTGGCTAAACATTTATTTTACAAGCATTTAATCACATCAGGGAACACACTTTCTTCGATGTTTTAAAATTTAAATTCAACCGTTATTTTAAACTTGAATAATTTTCAAACCAGTACAAGTAAGCTGACTTAGCATAATAAACAAGAACTGGTATTGCACTGAAAAACTGTACAATCCTTGTAGTTTTAATGACAATAAATTCAGACCTGTGTTCCGTGGAATATATTGCTATATTAAAAAATGTGTTGGATATAATTTATTTGAATGTGACCTTGATCACACCGACGATTCAAGTGCTAGGAATTCCCTAATTTTTCTTATTATAATTATATTGTAACTCCTATTTTAAGTAACTAGATGATAATGAAATTAAATCTATAGTGAATCTGAAATTGCGTTCGGTAACTTGAATTTTTAGATTATAAACGCCAAGAAACCCTTTGCGCTTTTTTACCCTAAAGAAAATGCTTGCCAAATAAAATGAGAATAACTTACATTAGACAGAAGTACGTAATTCACGAATTCCTTTCACTCACTCTCCTAAGAAAATGATGGCTCAAGACAATGAAACGAAGTGGAATCTTATCTCGTTGTATGAAAAATTCACAAAATTGCATAAAACACATTGAGGGACGCCGTTGCTTTATTCTATAATTAAGAGTCGACTGGAAACTTCCACATACGTTCTTTTCATGTAAAAGAAATAGGGGAAAATCGTATATGATGGCCTCCATGTCAAAGATAGCTAATAATTTTGAATTTGTTTTGTTCACAAATTGTCAAAGTAAACCAAAAATTCTAATATAAATGAACAATTAGGTAAAAAAACTTTTAAGATTGGCATATTTCACATATAAATTTTTTTACTTTTCTTTCAATTCCAGCACATTCAGTATGTGCCCAATGTAAGTATGTTTGACATTTCATGCAGAATTCTCTCTTCCTAGATTCAGAATAAAGTCCATTACAGTATATGCAAGCAACATCATCTTCATCATAATTCTCATCGGTTGCAAGTAGCACTTTAATGTCTTCTTCGTCATCACAAATTTTTAGCTTTCTCTTTGCTGTTTATGCTACTCTACTGTCCTCTATTTCTCTTTTCTTCCTGTGTTTTGTCTGAAGTTCTTCAAGTTTAGGAATCTCTTTCCGTTTTTTCTTAGCACATATTGCAGGAACAGGTGACAATTTCTCTAGCAGACTTGAGAAATTGGTTAGGTCTTTGAGCAAAGTTGGTGGAGCTAAAGACGTATTTAGCGAAGTAGATAAAGCTAAAGGTGCACTCGATGAAGGTGGTAAAGCTGAAGATGTACTTGGCTTCGCTATGTCTAGTTCTACAGTGCTAGAAATACACCTTGAAATATCTTTTTGACTAATTTCCTTTTTTGCGTTAGAGGTAACAATGCATGGTTGTTCTGTAGCATTTAAGTTGAACTAAATATCTGTTGTTTTAGAGGGGCAAACATCCGATATGGAAAGACATTAGGGTTAAAGGGATAAATGCCGGTATTATTAGATCCGCTAATGGCATTTCCAACTGTTGCGGCTTTTGTGTAAGCTTGTGAAAAAATATGGCCTACTTGAAACTGCATAACTCCCCAACCAGCATTTTGCACTAGCCAATTTCTCTAAGCTTGGTTGTAATATGTTGTGATGGGACCAAAAAAACTCACATTTAGTGGTTGAACTCTGTGGGAACAATGTGGAGGTAAACAAAATATTACAATGTGGTTATTCTTAGCGAATTCCAGTACTTCAAAATTTTTATGATTACTGTGGCCATCTAATATAAGAAATATTTCATTTTCTTTTGATGGTTTTGCATGGTTTAAAAGTGGGATAACCATTTTAAAAATATTTCAGCTGTCATCCAGCCATTTTCCTGAGCATATCCAATCCTGCCAGTTGGAGCATTATTTATTAATTCTTGCTTCATATATATTCGGGGAAATATTAGAGCTGGTGGTATATAGTTTCCCATGGCATTCATTACGCATACAGCTGTAAACCTTTGACCTCTCTCGGCGCAGGTAAGCATGCCAACCTGCTTCTGACCTTTCTGCGCCACAATACATTCAGTTCTAGATTTAACAGTAAAAAAGCCTGATTTGTCCATGTTATATAATTGATTAAAGGCAGAAGCATGTGCCAAAGATGTTGCTTCTGGAGTTCTAAAACTCAATTCCGGGTGCTTTTTCATAAAATCATGCATCCACTGCCATCCTGCTATTTGCTTTTCTTTGTTAAATGGATGTTTTATATTTAAATGTTTAGCTAACTGAAATGCTAGTCACCTTATAACGACAGATGTTAAACCAAAAAAAATGATCCAACATATTTTTTATATATTCCACAAGGCGAATTTCTATTTTTTAGGAAAAAACTGCAGTAGATCCACCCAAAAATCTTTTTCTACTTCCCTTTGCAATTTTATTTTTGTCTCTGACTTGACACTTCACCATGCTTTTAGGCACATCGAAATCTATAGCCGCTAATTTCCATCCCATTGATTTTGAATTAATTGCTTCAATAGCTTGCAGCATAATATATTCTTCCCATTTCTGACGTTGGTTCTTATTTGGGGTCATCATCATTAATCTGATACAATAAAATGCAATAACGTTAGTAACTTTAATTAAATCTGGTAGCCACCTATACCACCATAACTGAATCATATAGGGGACCAACACACCACAAAATATACAGAATCAAAAAAGCTGGCAACTGCAAAGTTAAAACAAATTATGAAGGCAGGAGATGGCTTATATCTTTAGGTTACACTTGCTCCAACACGCATGTGAAAGAATAATTCAATTCTGATTCCAATAAATAGAATCATAACAATTTCAACATACCTCACACAATAATTTAATACACACGCAAATTTATATTTTTCTCTAACTGTCGCAATTTCAAGGTAAATGTAGCTAGCAATCGCAATACACAATTTGATACCATTTATGTGTTATTGCCAAACCTACAACTAAGTAAATTCAATGGGGTGTCATCATATCAGAGGGGCCATCAGGTCCAATTTTCCCCTACTTACTGCACCTTGGGTTTCGAATGTAACTTATACAAATAAAATCTCTTGCATCAGGACTAAGATATTTATTGTACAAATATTAATGCGACAGAAACGATTACCAACCATGTCTGATGGAAATTGCATCAGAATAGAACCATTTCGAATTTGTTAAAGTAATGCTGTAGCACGTAGATTTGGTTCAATTGTTTTAGCAGACATGCCTAACAAAAATAACCGAATAGATGACAGAATATTAAAATTTTTAATTGATTAAATGAATTCACAAGAAGACATGGGTTTAAAACCCAGTCAAGGTTAGTACATTTATCAATGGAAAATTGTAAAAACATATCTTCTCTGAAAAAGAAGTAAAATCGTAGGTCCTGTGTCAATACGTATTCAGTACGTTAAAATGTTCGGAAACATTCTAATAGGCATCATGGTGAAATTGGAAAATAAAACAAAGAGGGCCAAGGGGATTTCCGCAATCCAAAATCTCGGTCACACAACAAACAAACAAATAAATAATTGTATCTTAGAAAAGACTTGCGCATAATTGGCATTCAGTGTCATCGCCCTTAAGTTCACTATCTGAATCACTTGATGTAGAATCCTCCTTTTGTTTGAATTTTCTCTAAATAGCCTTTTCCTCTTTGGGAAGCTGCAGCTGTCTATAAATGCTGAAAAACTAATACAAGATATTTTTGCACTTACAAACTCTATTTTCCAACTGTAGAATAGGTTTGAAGCCATTTTGGTTTGTAGACTGCAGCAGACTACAATTGGAGCCGCGAGAGGTTTCTGGATAGCGATTCTCATTCTGTAATTCTTCAACAATTTCTTGTTGGAAATTGGCCTAATATATGATGAAATCGTGATCCCTGAATAAGTACCACTTTTTCTTCCATTGTTACTACTTGTCTATAAGCAACTCCAAATAATGTAGCCACTAACACAGTCATAATGATTTTTTCAATTTCGTTGACATAAGAAGCTTTGAATAAACTCATAAAGCCTAAATCTAACAAAATGATTCTCTATAGCTTTGTCTATCATATCAGTGTTTTTGGTATGGAAGTAATACCGTCATACAAAGTCATGTGTTGAAATTTTTACGAATCAAATAAAATAATCAAACAATTTGGGAAAGATACCTAACTATATCCAACCACTTGGATTGCAAGACGAAATTCGTTCTACCAACACACCATCTTTCAATTACTTTCCGGGAAAACAAATAATGGTGGAAAACAAGTTTCACTATTATAACGACTATTTCCTTCTTTTCCTTTATACTATGGCTTTTTTGTGTTAATGCTTCATGGTGCTTGTCCACATTCCATAGACATTATACACCCTGGGTACTTGGTATACTAAATGGGAAGTGGAGCCACACTAACAATGCTGTAAACTCACATAGTTTAGTTATCACTATAATTAAAGACAAACCACAACTTTTTACTACTACTGTGATTCTATAGCCTGTTAGGCTACATGAAGTATTGCATTTTTCACAATAAGCTGTTCAAAAATTTTAAGCGATGAGAACTACAAACAATATATTTCGCTATGTCTGTGCGTTCATTGCATTACTTGTACTTCCCTGAGAATTAATTCATATCACATCTATATCGTTCTCAGATCAGTTTTGTCTAGATTGACGCCCACAGAGCTTATAAAATTATCCCATGCCTATTGCCCACCGAATATTTAAACAAGAATAAATGATACACATGAGGATTGCGAGTGATAGGTGGAATGCACCTATGTAAATATCACACATCACATATTAGGAACCATTTTCTATAACAGAAATATGAATAACATGTAAATCATGGAAAAATGAATTTGCTATTTCCTACAAGAAATTATTTTCAGAAAAAGAACTTCAGTAGCGGCAATTTCAAAATAATTGATTTCTTTTGAACCAATAAAGTTGTGCATACTTTCATGTTATAGCTACATATTTAAACATTGATTCTTACTACATTGACCCCTTCCATATTGCATGTATAAATATAGATCTACTTATAAATGATAATTAATTACTTGCATAGGGATAAAAGAACTTTGGCAGTGGTTAATTTGTAGGAGTTATAAACTAAACCTTTTATTAATTAGCTCTGTATTTATTTATAAAAGAAAACACAGCAAATTGATGAAAACGTCACTATTTCTACAGAAATTAAAAACAGAAAAGAAAAATGAAACTGAAATAATTGTTCAGAGCACACTTTACTGATGATGGGTCCTACTATTACCAAAACGAAGCTTTTACCTATGTCACTTTAGAATCTGTACATTGATTATAAAGTTTCTTTACAATTTGAATTTGTTAAATTTGTTGTGCATCACAAAAATGTTTACTATTTCAATTTTTGATTTAATAGCTGACTATCATATTACAGTGAAAACTGTCTAAGGCAAAAACTGGAAAAAGCAAAATCCTGCTTATTCCGGAAAATATGTACAGTCTCGTGAAAATTATAGGGAAAATACTTAGGCTAAGCCGGAAACTTCTTAATGCGAACATGGAAAGAAATATAGGTCCAATGGAATAAATTTAACCTGAAAAATACGGAAAATTGTGTCTGCATGCATAATGTAAATAATATCTATGCTTTTAACATGTATAAATTTGAACGTATTTCTTAGAAGGAATTAAAATTATATTTGTGAATTAAATTTAACCATGGGACTTTTAATATTATTAACAAACTTCAAAAGGATCTTATTCATACTATTCTGCTAAAACGCAAAATTAGCAGTTCCTGAAATGACTCACATGCGCTTTCAATCCTAAGTATGTGTATATTGTGCAATTTATTGATGCTGCTACAAGTATTCTCATGGTGTCACATCCACATATAAAAAAATTGTTTTAATTTTTTAAATCGTCAACTAGGTTTGGCATTTTCTTTAAATAAAAATGAATCGTATATGTAGCACTCTTACACTTAAAGAAAAAATTAACCTACCAAAAGCACACAAAACTGAAGGTTTAAGCGCTAAGCAACTCACCATTAAATTAAACTGTAGAAAAACACAGTTGTATGATTCCACGAGTGTGGAATGCAAAACTTTAAAAAATGACCATGTATACATGAAATAAAACATTGAAAATATAATATGATAAAAGCTAATTAATAAATGCCTTATGCAAGTCAAAAACTTTATTTAGCATCACTGTGGGTCACTTATATGTATGTACTTGAAAAAATGTAAATCTGTTTAAAACGGAAGCCTGTGTAAAACGGAAAAATTTCATGGTCCCTTGGGATTCCGGTTTAGATAGTTTTCACTGTATTTCATAAAATACTAGATTTACTGAACACAAATGAAATGTATATATTATATATTTTTAATTTGAATGGAAAGAAAGACAAGATATTGAACCTTATACAAAGATAAATCTCATAATTTTGAAAACAAGAATTGACTTTAAAACTATTTCTACTTTCTTTTATTTTATATAAAATATATGTAAGTAAAGGGGAAGTATTGTTTTTGTCGAAAATTTTCGATGTTTTTGTGACCCCTAAGTCTGAAAAACTTTTTAGAAATTGGTCTGTCTACGTGTGAACAGAATATTTCGAAGACGAAAAGTTTGTTGTCATCCAGACATGCAGTAATTAATCAAATTCTCTGACTTTCCTAACTATTAATATATTTTAAAATCTTATACCAACATGTTTCAATCTAATAATGATCTTTATCACAGTGTAATTAAATATTTAGTATTTTAACATTGCTATCATTAATGCATTTAGTTTTGATAATCTTTATTAGATCGAAATATATTAGTACAATATCATATTGGAAAACACAACGAATTTAATTAATCAGTTATTATAAAAAATTACAAGATTATGAAATGTCACTCTAAAAAAGAATCTAGATTTCAATAACATTGCGAAAGACAGTTTTTTTGAACAACCATGTAATTTTTCTTTTGAGAAACTTTAATTTTTCTAAGTCATTTATCTTTAATATTTTCAAAGATATTTTCATATTTCCTTTGTAAATTGTCCAATTCTAATAAATGTTTACTTTTAGCTAATTCCAAAACTAAATACCAATATGGTAGCTGAAATTGAGAGAATTTTAGAAAATAAACCGACGAGGCCGCCCATGGTGTCAACTTTGGCGCTTAGATGACAATCAATGTGCCCCCCTGGATCTATCAGGTAACACATTCCTTAAATGTCATTTTAAATTAATCGATTTTGTTTTATAGTGGAGGTCAGGGAGGCACCAGTAATGCTGAAAGTCCTAAAGATGAGGAATGTAGTACCACTGAAGCCGAATCTAAGGACACACAGAAGTTGCCTTTCTGCGAGATTCAGTGACAAAGGGTAAGCGAGTTTGTAAAAACTCGTAAAGTAAAAACACCCGATGAAAAGCCACAAAAGGAAAAAGTGAAATGGACTTACAGTCCAGACGAAGGACCTAAATGCACCATTGAACCTTTTTTATATAAGAAGAAGGATAAAAAGGCAAGTCCTAGCCCGACGCAGGTATGAAACCGGTGGAAAAATAAGGAATTTTTAATATAAAAATTGAGAATTTATTGTTTGGAAATGGCAACGAAACGCTTGGTTGCTTGTAGAAAAATTACGAAATACTTTAAAGTCAGAAATTAAAAAAAAAATTAAATACTCTACTACAAAGTGATAAAATGGAAATCTTAACAAAAGCAAGTTTAGCAAAACTAGATGTCCAGGCAATTGTAGATTGGTCAACATAAGGGCATAGATTTATTGTTGTTTTCTTTGTCCGCAGTAACAATTGTTAATAATGTTACGAAATTTGTAACAACTATAAAGCTATGTTTATGTAAACCAGGCTGAAACCTTAGAAATTAGAGAGTTTATTGCTATTGAATTTCGATAAAAACAATCAAAACACTTAAAATGCAAAAACTTTTAGTCCTGTCCATAATTGATTCGATAAAACAATTTTGACAGCCACTATGCACTAAAATTAGCAGTTGCCCAAATTTAATAGATTAAACTAGAATTTATTAGTAGAAAAAGCATGTATACTATATACTTAGATATTTCAATAATTCTCATTATTTTACAATTGGTTGATCATCCTAGAAATATGGACGCTAAAATTTTTGAAAACATTCTTTAATACGACACAATTAGAATTAAATTCTCCGGACCTGCGTGGGTCAATCAAATAGTGAGCATATACCTCTATTAAATAAGCTTTAGTAATGATCCGATTTAAATAATTTCCTATTTTTGACTATTCACGTTTTCAAAATCGCCACGAAAATTAAAAATTAGGTTAAGTCTAGATAGAAATAAGCGAAAACAATAAATAAATGATCTTATATACCTACTGTATAAATAAAATATATTAGGATCGATTACGCAATATACCTTGGCACATAATTATGAACTATTTTTAAACAAATATTGCTATTCGAAAATTATTTTTGCTTTATTATCTATAGTAGGAAGTATAAACGTTGTTTCTTTCAAACTACCTACATTGTTGTCTAAATCTGTTACCTTCTTAATATTTTAACTGTGATTAACTTTGTATATTTTATAGCTAACGTAAGATTTATTCTAAATAAATAGTTGCGCTGTAATTTTGGTATTATGTAAATAATCTACAACCAATAACGAAAGTTGAAAACAATGCCAAAAGTTCAGCACAATTATTCGATCTTTTACATATCAACTTCACTCTGTTGCTCTTTATTGTTGAATAATTTAAAGTTTTAATTGATGTTTATCGAAAAAAGAACTGAAAAAGCGGAATGAAGTTTATGTGTAAAACTATTATATTTCTGGGCAATCAGGCCTAGAGCTTATTGAATTGTTATGTATATAAATTTTAGCGAAAATTCCGCTCAAAAACGAATCTTATATTTAAAATTTTCAAATTTTAATCTTTATCGAGTACTGTTTTAAGACTCGATTGTATGATATTATAAGCTTGTTTACTCTCAAAAATACTATTGACACTCTTTTTGTGTTTTTTTAAAGCAACCTTTTTCCTAAACTTCTCCTTAAGCAACCTGTCATTATCCGAACATGATTCACAATCATCTATAATAATAAATAAGGATACAAGTAAATATAGCTATGATTAACCAAACATCACCCCAAGCTCAGATCTGTCTCAAATTCCTTTACTCAAAGAAGAATCGAATATTTAGTAATCTTTACTGAACTTTGTTCAAATTAAATTAATCAACTCGAATGTGTCATTTAAAAATGCATAGATTAATTTTGTAAAAGCCAAAGATATGACAGTGAATCCCTGTTTATTTACACCGATTGTTATCGGTTTCATATTTTATTACATAGATAAAGTATATATCTTTTTTAATCTTAGTTATAAATTACTGGACCTTTTATTGCAATGGCTACCATTCATAAAATGTGAATAGAATTTTTCGTCGCTGCCATTTTGCTATCGATTAAAAATTTTAATGTGTAACATAAAAAACAGAAAGTCCAATAATATAAGTGTTTCTCTGTGTCATTTATTTTAAGCAATATTGCATGTATGAGATCTTTGCAAATATAATAGAAACTTTAAGAATAGTTTAACAAAATTTAAAGGTCTTATTGTTAAAGCTAGAAATAATACATTTATTGGTTAGACTAATCCATTTTCAAAATATTTATATTTAGGGGTAAACCTGATTACTATAAATTAATATTAAAGTGTTATGCCATTTATGATAATTCTAGTAAAAAGTCTGTTAAAGCCTCTTTCCATTAAATTTTTAAATACATCTAAAATCGCTTATTAATTGTTCTCTTTTAAAATCAAAAACTCTTTCATTCACTTATCAAATCATAATAGCAGAAATACTAATTTGATCATTAAGACTTTTTATTTAGAAAACCTTGTTTGCTTATGTTGGCTTAGTTGAAAATATTATTTATAAATTTGTTTCTACTAAAATCTTATGCTAAAATATGTTTAAAGACTATTTTGTTATCAAATAGGTTAAAATGTTTACAAGTATTCTTATTAACTCTTAATGTTACACTTTTTATCAAATATAAAAAAGCAGAAATAGAGATAATGATGAAATAGTCACTGTTAAATGCCTGCTAGTAAATTAGTGATAACAAAATAGCAATGGTAAGGTGACAACATGAAAAGACGAAGGTAAAATGTTCTAAACCTTCATAAAGTATGGTTTAAAATTTTAAACCAACCACTTATTCTCTAAACTAGAAGAAAAAGAAGGATTACATCAAAGAAGATTGGGAACAAAATGAAAATATTATTTCACCCTGATAAAATTTAATTTGTTAATCTATCCGAAAGTTTCTTATCTTCTGGTGTTTCTTTCCCTAGGTTGGTGTAAATATAAACTTTTAAACATAATTGTTGCCTTATTAAACAAAACTCGCTAAAATAAATAGAGTGAAATCTCGCTGTCTGAAGTACAGATTAATTACCAAGCCTGACATTTCTCACTCTCAAGGGAATCGTAAACAACTGAGTGTAAATTTACCTACTAAAATCCATTTCAGTAGAAGTATTTATGAAATCAAGCTAACGATCAGATGAACCAATAATCTCGAAAGTCAATTGGGACTGGTTATTTTTCATTCTGATCTTCATTAGTAAATATGTTTAGTAGTTATCAGAGTATTCATATTAATTTTGTATAAAGTTTTAGACGTTTCTTAGAATTTTAATGATATTATAATCTTACATGAAGTTTATCATTTTAAAGTCAAATTTAATTAGTGATAATTGATTTTTGCCTTGTAGGTAATGTAATATTGACCTATAAGTTATAGAAGATGTCACAGCTTAATTACATCAATTTAATGTATAGGATCAACATCCATTTCTGCCCTATTTATATTTATTATATTAAAAATTGCATACTTTATTTTAATAAATAGCATTAAAGTTATTTGATTATAAAACAATTATATACACAAGTTTTCATTAAGCAGGTCAGTATAAAATTACAAATTACACATTATGTTATAACTATTCAAGCATCTAAATATTCACTTCTTAAATTTCAATCAGGTGAATTATAGCTATTGGTTACATTTACACACATTGTTTAAAGATAATATCAACACCCCAAAGAAAGCAAAAATCACAAGTTTAAACAGTTTGAAAAAATTTATACTGATGTATAACATAGTGAAATGGATTTCTTATTAATTTGTAGTTGACTAGTTTTTGAAAATATTTAAAAAACAAAAAATTGCATACTTTATTCTTTTGTGTAAATTATGCATAACATGTATTTATTACTTAATCAAAATGATATCCATTAATGAATGTGAATTTAAAATATATTATCAGAATATGAGGGGACTAAAAACAAAAATGGTATCATTTCTTAACAGTCTACCTTCAGAAAATTATGATGCGATATTACTAACTGAAACTTAGCTTAATTTGGGAGTTGCTAGTAGTGACATCTTTGATAATCGGTATGTTGTACATCATTAAAAAAACATGATGATGGTGAAGTATTAATAAAAATAAAAAAAAATATAATAGTATCTCTATAAATTAATGTTCTGTAATATCCGTGTACAAAGTTATTATGATAAAGGCACATGCGAACAATATTGATTATTATATTGGTGTTGTATATTTTCATCCAACTTGCACATTGAATGAATATCTAGATTTTTTCAATAATTTTTATAAAATTCAATTATAATGTCAAAATTACGACATTTTAGTATTCAGTGATTTTAATATACCGAATTTATATTCCATTCAGCAAATACACCTAAATACCACACAAAAAGAATTTTTAAATTTCCTAAATTATTTTAATTTTACTCAGTTTAATAATAGAATATTAGATTTCGTTTTATCTAGTGTTCAGGTAGTAATATGCAGGTCAGAGAATCTATTGGTAAAAATAGGTAACTATCATCCAGTGTGATAAATGTAAATTTATTAGAAATATTACCGGTGAACAATACAATTTCAAAAAGGCAAACTTTCTTAGGTTATATTACAATTTATAGGATACAAATTGGAATATTTTAAGGCAATACACGGAAGTAAATGCTGCTGTCAATAAATTCTATCAACTTTTTTACTTGGCATTGGATGATTCTATACCTAAAACATATAAGTATATAGGGAAACATCCTCCATATTCAAGGACATTAAAAGAAAATGTTGTATTCATAAACATTTAAAAACGAATAATACAAAAAAAATTAAACAGGGGTTTAGAATATTAAGAACAAAAATTAAAAATGATATAAATAATGCTTATAAAACTTTTTGCGAAGATATTGAACGTAATATACAAAATGAAGTAGTAGTGTTTTGGTCTTTTATCAAATCTAAAAACAAATCACTATCTCAAGCAAATAATGTGTACTACAATGGTTTGGAACTTACATCAAATGTGGAAACAGTAAATGCATTTGCTGAAAATTTCAAATTAGTATCTAGTACTTCACAAGATAGTAATTATGTATCTACCTTATTATATCAACAACTACTCAAAATTTAAAACTTTGTCCATCAATGAAATATCTATAGATGATGTTAGAGTAGCCTTACGCTCATGTAAGCCTAAAACTACTGATGGTTTTGATCAAATTCCTATATACATTTGTAAGGGTTGCTCTGAATTTTTAGCGCCACCATTAGCAACTTTATTTAATCTATGTCTATCATCTAAGATATACACTAATGAATAGAAAATTTCAAAAGTATGTCCTACCTTTAAAAGCAGATAGAAAAATAATATTGGCAACTGCAGGCCTATATCTTTCTAGGTATTTGAATCTATTCTATACAAACAAATAATTACACACATAAAACCTATGATTTCTAAAAGTCACCATGGATTCATGTCCAAAAGATCAACTGTTACAATTTGTTGAATATCGTACAAGATCTCTCAGAGGCAATAGATAATAATTCACAAACAGATGCTATATACACAGACTTTTCAAAAACCTTTTATAGTGTAGATCACAAAATATTACTAGATAAACTTAATAAATTTGATCTATTAAATCTTCTTAGGTCATATTTATCAGATAGGTGGTAAATAGTAGTATATGGAAACAGTTGTTGTAAGTGCGTCTGAAATTCTTACATCATTTGCCATTCATTTGGAAACACCCGGTACATACATCAGCGTAATAATAATAGAAACTAATTGGTGAATTACCAGTATCAGTTTTATGCCAAAATCACAACTGTAAATTTGTAAATTATATAACTCGATTTTAACAACAATTATTAAAATTTGAAAATCCTAGGTTTACTTAAAAATACTAATTCAGCGATTCCCATGAGATGGCTTGCAAATCTAAAAATAAACGTCTTCTCCTTTCAATTTTAAGGAGAAAAACTTCGTTTACCAGTAGTAGAGATCTGAGAGTTGGAAGGTTAAGTTACTTTTCCATATATTTAATAGATATATAATTCAAGAATTACCTGAATGATATAATAGGGGATCAAATTGATAGAAATTTGGTCTATTTCTGCCCAGAGCGAATTCGTAATACAAGGGCTCAACTTCAATTTCCTATTGATTCAGAACCAAAGGTTTTTAAGTCTAACAAGGGTATATGTAGCATACGATAAGAAATATCCTAGGCAGCACGTCTGTTATTTTCGATTCCTTTGAGAAGTCAACGATCCTCAAAGCACGAAGTAAGTAATTTAACCATTCTTTGAATTCCACCAATCTACACCCCTCATTAAGTAATCCCTGCTGGGACGAATTAGTCAATCAAATAGAAATTCAAGACGAGTTAGTTACTGTTATAAATAAAAGAGTACGGTTTTTTTAAATTTTAAGTTGTTTATATTACCAAGGCCATTAGGGTCAATATTTTCTGTTAGTGTAATTAATAGGAACACAAGGGTCCCTTGATTTGGATATAGAAAATTGTTGTTTCCATTATTCCCTTCCGGGGAGACATATAAATTGTTAATTGTAAATCACATTATTTTGTTATCATTATATTCAATCTTTAAACACAGAACTTATTTTCTTTTATTTATGTAAACCTGTAGCCATAACAATGCATAATTTTTTTCAGGTGTTAGTTAAGTTTTAAGTGAATAATCTCTTTTAGATAGTTTGTCTAACTTTTACCTGATCGAAGAGGGAGCCTAGCGAGTTACCATACAGTAAGTACAGATTAATATAATCCTTGATCTAAAGGTTTGGAGATCGGTTGCTTTGTTTTACCGGCTTCTATAACAACAGAACTTTTGATTATTATCTTTCCATTATTGTTAAAAACAAAGTAGCGCCCTTATTTATAACTATTTCCCGAATTTTTGGACACCCACCTATAACCCCTGAATTTTAGCCCAATTTAATTCATCGCAAATGTAGAACCTCCCCAATCTCTACTGTGGTGGCCGGAGCAAACCTGCTAATTCAGGGAAATTACCAAGTTTGACAACCTCAGGAGCATAAGCTCTCTTTCTTGCCGTTATATCGTTCAGAAAGCTATAGATCTGTATCTGACATACCACCAGGATCTAATTTAGAACCTATATTGTTTATTTTATTTATTAATGACCTACCAGATACAGTACAATACTCTAAACTGGCTCTATTTGTGGATGATCTTAAAATATGGCATGTTGTTAATGATATAAATGATGCAAAATCTTACAAAATGATATTGGATAGAATCTATCAATGGAGTCAGAATAACAGGCTGTATTTTAATATAGACAAATGTAGTATTGTAAGTTATACAAAAAAATATTTTAACATAAAGGATAACATAACTGATTCAGGAGTAACTTTTGATAAAAAATTAAATTTTCATGAACATGTAGAGAAAATAGTAAATGAAGCTTTAAGAATGTTAGGATTCATTATTAGGAATTTAGAACATTTTCGGAATTATGCTTTACAATTGTTACGTTAGATTGAAAGTTGCAGGTCGAGAAGGTACAGAAATGTTTCATCCTATTCCTTGATTTTAAGGTGATGGGAGCTTATCCCGCATTTGTTCCTTATCAATATTTACTTGATACTTATCAAATACATTCCTTAGAAAGTCGATATGAATTTGCAAATTTAATATTGCTATACAAAATTTTACACAGTTTAATAGAACTCTGCGGAGACATTTTGGAAAGAATTCCTCTATTAGTTACAAATATTTCATCTAGAAATACAAGTAGCTTTTATCTACCGTCCACAAGAACAAATATGCTATTAAAGTCACCTTTATAGCACAGCATGTCGATTAGCAATTAAATATGCAAAACAAGTCGATATTTTTGATTTTCGTTTTAATATATATATATATATATATATAAAAAAACTTGCCTGTTAACACTTCATGCCACAAACAATAGAACAATTAATTAATTAAATAATTAATCAATTAAATAATCAATTATTAATCATTAATATAATGTTTGTTATATAAAAGCCCACATTTTGTGTTATATATTATTTTTGTTATATATTCATTTTTCTTTATATTTCTTTTTACATTTTGCTTCATTACATTTATTTTCTTTGTATTCCTCATATTTATATTTTTAAATTCATTCTATATACTTCGTCTTATTGTATTATGTTTATTTTAATATGATTTTTAATTTATCATTTTACTGCATTATTATTTAAGTTTATAATTTATGTTACACTCCTACAATTGTAAATTGTATTTATAATAATCCTGCAACCATAATTGGCTATCCTGTGGTTTGCAGTTTAAATAAATAAATAAGTAATAAAAAGTATGGAATTATAGAACTATAAGTTTAAAGTTGTTTCTAAAATTATGCAATTCCAAAATTTGTAATTTCATAAAAATGTGTTGGTTATAGTTTTGTCACATACTTTCCAATCTACAAATCTTTATCAAATTAACAAGAAATGCATTATATTATAGATAGATAGTTAGATAAGTTTATTAGTGCCTTAACCAAATTTGCATATGTCATAACAATAAGGAATTATTAATTTTTAAAATTCCACGCCTCTTTATTTTCAAGATTTCACATATGGTAACTAATATGGTTATCACACAGTACAGATCTAGCTTTCAATCTGAATACGTTGTGTCGCTCCAACCACTTTATTGATTGTTAATCGCTTTTGTTAAGTGATCCGCTTACATCTATATAGTTAATTACATCTTCATCCGTTATAGCTGAAAAAGAGATAGAAGCTGTGATCCTCATATATCCCTTTGTTCCTTTCCTTATCATTGCAGGTCAATGCGTTGTATCTTAAATTCCAGCTAGGATGGGTAAGTACCAATTTTTTGTACTCATTTATTGACCATAATTATCCTAATAACATTGAATCCATCGCTACCATATCTTTACAGTCCACATTCCATATTGATAATTAATATTTAATTGTATTGTATGCTGCGCATAATTTGTTCCTTTTTCACTGGATATTGTAAAATATCCCCCAATAAGCATAGACTCTTATAATAAATATAAATATAAATCATAGCAGGATACGTAAGTAGATCAAAATTAAAACAATTAACAAATAGATAAGCTATCTAAATGCAATAAAATACATATCTATGCTAGAACATTCCATCTAATTTAATTCAATCCATTGTGTTAATTTTACCGAAGTATTCTTTGAATGAATAAAAACAATGTTTTAAAATGTACCTTTTTATAGTATTTTTAAAAGGTACAAATTATAGAAGTTATAAATGGGCTGACAATGCATTGAAGAGCTTACAATTTAGAGTCTTTCATAGTGGTATTAAGTGAAATTTAGGTGCCTGTATTAGTTCTCTGCTTCTGGCGGAATATGGATATGTTTCACCATTTTTTTAAATTATATCTTTATATTTATGCATTTTAGAAGGCTCAAGTATATATAAGGATGGAACGGGCATAATGCCATATTCAGTAAATAAAGGCTGACAATGCCTTGAACATCCAACATTTGCCAAGATTCAAATTGATTTCTTTTGCATTATAAAAATTTTACTCGTATTAGTAGATCCACCCTAAAGTGTGATTCCATAAGAAATATGGCTGTGTATGATTGTGTGGTATGCGCTTAATAGAGTTTCCTTATTTATAACCATTTGCAGCTTACGTAGCACATAGATATTTGAAGAGATTTTATGGCACAGCTTGCTTATGCGAGCCTCCCAATTTAAAGCTAAGATCATTTAAGATGATTCAACTTAAAAACATTATATTATTAATTATACCATCGTTTAGCTCTTTGCATGATTTTAATTAACTTATTGTGGTGTTTGTGGCCATTTATGAAGATGGTATCATCGGCATACATTACAGCTTCGTTGGGGAAGAAATAATAAAAAAATCCTTAGGACAGACGCTTGAGGTATGCCGTGGTTTACAGATTGATGATTTAATATGGTCCTGTTACTGCTGACATAAAGAAACCTATGTTTGAGGCAACTCAATTAATTTGAAGATATGAAGATGAATAGTTTAAGATTTTTGAACCAAATGTTTTTGTCAAATCTGAATATTGATTTTAATTCAGGAAGTAAATGCCATATCATAGATAAATTATATAATCTGTACCATTTACTTGAACCAACTCAAATGACACACATACACACACACACACACACACACACACACACACACACACACACACACACACACACACACACACATAACTGACA
>JAHWXV010211066.1:0-14195 GCA_024586415.1 Phrixothrix hirtus | reverse complement strand
ATTATTTTCAGTCATTTTTGATTTGGGATTATTTAAAAATAAAATCTGTGGTATTTTATCAATTGATGATCTACTTTTACTTCTACGCGTTCAAATTAGTTTTGAACATTTTCGTATAAAAAGTTATTTATTTCAAGTAAATTTAAATTTTAGTTAAGCGGATTTTCTAATTAAGTTTTAAATCTAAAATTAACAATTAATTATCTTTGTTTCCGTAAATTATAATATTTTATCTTAGTAAATTAATAAGAAATGCAAATTTTTACAAAGGATATGAGTTATCTTTGTAACTTTGTGGTTGATTAAATCTAAATATATAAAATTATTTTATGTAGTTTTTATAAAATTAAATATTTCAAAATTTGAGTTTATTTTATTTACAATTTATTAAATTAAAAATTCTGACTTTGAATTTTATAATTTTACGTTGATTTTTCTTTAATAAGTCGTTTTCGCAAATACGTTGCGAATTTTAGAATTATTTTTAAATAAAGATTGTTTCAAACGTTGTATAATATTAATTCGTAATTGTTTTAATTTTTGTTAGATTACCCTACCCAGTGTCTCTAAGTGAATTGCATTTTTAAATATTGATGAGCAATATCGCAATTATCTCGCTTGTATAGTGACACATGTAATTTTTAATACTAAATATTTATAATTATGTTAATACAGTTATATTAAAATTTCTTCATAAAAATTGTAATTTTTCTTACGTATTTTTCGCTATAGTTGCGACGAGAGGTTCCAATAATCAGGCTTCTGCACCAGAGGGCTTCTCGTTGTCGATGCTGTCCTCAGAGTTGTTCCGTTGCAGGAATTGATGTTAAATAGATGCAGCAGGTTTCTCCATGTGACCTTTGGCGATGCTTGTCTTCCAGTTTCAACGGTTACTTCTTGGTTGTTTAGATACGTGGATAAGTATTAAAACACACAAATTGCTTACTTAACTTTTGAAGTGCCTTTTTGCCACGTATCCTACCGACTGCACCAGTTTCGTTCGTAAAAAGGCGAAACTCCTTTTTAAAAAACTTTATTTTTATTTAACAATGGAAAAGTGACAAAACATTGGAGTTCACAAGTTTAAATATTTATTAAAATACGTAAAGTAAAATACGTGTTTACAATTTGGAAATAACAAGTAGAACTGAATTAATTAGATATGTGACTGAATATATATATTTAAATCTAATCTGTTTATTATCTAGCCACAGTGTCCTATTCCTGCTAGAATAGCGTTTAATTATATGTAACTTGGTGGCATTTTTATTTTGTAATTTAGAATTGAATTGATAAAAATAAACATATTGAATTTTAACTGACCTTCTTTACATCTATCCGATATCTCTAAATAGCACACTACACTTGCTTTTAATATGTTGTATTTTGTTATTGAACTTGAAGTTTTTATTAGTAGCGTCCTCTTAATCACGATACAATTAATTGCAAGTTATAACTCACGAACTACCCTTGCTAGGGCATATAGTTTAAAAACTAGATTTATAGTTTATCTTTGCTAAATTGTAATATAAAGCGGAACAAACAATTCACAATCCGCCAACATATACAACCTATGCTGATCATACACAACCTATTATTTGACGGTTTCGGAAAATTATTTGATTAGTTAGTAAAATAATTGTAATTCTTATTTAAAATAAAATACAGGTTGCTTAATAAATTTATTGTTTTATTGTAAATACATGTGTATAATTCTGTTTCTTGTTGTGCTACCTTCAGCTAACCGATTGTTTCCTAAAAATAAATTGTATTAGTTCAGCTTGTTATGTGTTATTAAATATACTTACGTTCATCTTCTACACGTTTTGGAGCAATTGGAACCTTTTTTTCCTGATAGACTTCCCCCAAGTCTCTTGTAAGTTCATCTCTTAATGATAGATTGTGCATCACTGCACAAGTATAAATAATTTTAGCTGCCCTTTTAAGAGAGTAGTGCAATACCCTGAGCTTTAATGAGCATCTAAATTTTTGTTTTAAGGCACTAAAGCAACGTTCTACACAGTTTCTGGTTCTTATGTGTGCTTGATTATATCTTTCTTTTGGAGAATTGATTTGTAGATTAAGAACATCCATGGCTGCAAGGGATAACCAGAATCTCCTAAAACTAAATCGTCTTACTACAAACGTTTAAATCAATACTAAAACATATCCATGAGCCATTCAGAATCTCATTGTCCACCAATATACTACCAATATACGCTTCTAAAAGTTGCTTAACGTTACGTAGTGCTCAAATAGCAGAGTTATGTACAAATCCCGGGAACCTTGCATTGCAATTGAGAATTTCTAGATTGCTATCACAAATCCAAAATAGTATCTATTTCGAATAAACTAGGAATGACAGTTTTGGTATTAGTACTTAAGTATATGACATTAAAGATCATGTCTATTATATAAATTTATCAATGTGTATAACTGTTACATAGATATTACTATTCTAATAATTACTAAACTTCTAAATTGATAGGTAGGTACCAAGCAATTGAAATATGTTTAAATTTCTAATATGAGTTAAAAATAGATATACATATACTTGGCATTCATAATTACCATTTGCACATTTAGGCTATAAAATCCTTTTCGGTTATAATATTCCAAACCTGGACGGACAGGATCTTCTGTTGGAGGGGCTATTATAGCCACAATCAATTGCTCTGAGGATTCCAGGAAAATGGAATTTTTCATTAAATCTGGAATGTTACAAGCATTTTTTGTTAAATTCCTATTCCACAATTCTTTAATGCCAACTCACTGCAACTTAAGTAAGTTCCTTTCATTTATGCTGTTAGAAAAATGAATAAATTGGTCAGAAATTTCAGTAAGAATTTTACTAAATGTTGATTCATCCATCAGAAAATGGAAGTTGGCTCCTACGCATCTTTGATAGCTTCCATGTCCCAGAGATGATAGAACTGCCAAGACCTTAAACAGAAACTATAATTCTAAGATAAATCACAATTAACGTTACAATCTTTAGTCCAAGGGATATGCTTGTACTTCTTTGACCTTCCATCTTATGTACTCTAAGAATACGTACAATTTCTTGGGTAATTGCTTTTGATACTCGAAATTGTCTAACAAACATATCGTTATTGAACAGGAACGGATCACTTGTATCTCTTAATAATCTCCTCTCATCATTTAACCGCTTCCTAAATGTGGTATTTATTAATTATTTCCAAACGCAAATAAATGAACTAAGTATCTTTACATATATTCATCGAAATAAGTACATATCTATTTCTTTGCATATATACATAAATAAGTACATATACATGTTATTTAACATACCTTTCGAATTCATAATTTAATTGTACAAGAATGGCCTGATTAATTATATATAAGTAATTCGTATTTTTTATTAAATTTAATCTAAAATAATAATTTTTACGCGCTCAAATATTTAGAATAACCTACAAATTGAGTTTTCAGCAAGCATAAGTTCAATCGGTTATTTTAGTGGCATCTAATTTGTTATAATTTTCCGTTATCCAATACCACTACGGATAAAAATAACAGATGAATGAAATATATCATAGCAATTTAAGAAAAATAACGGAAATTGAAGAAAAAATGGTGATAATGGACTGTTTCCCTTAACGGAAAAGATACATTATAGGCCCAGTTAGCTTCTTAGTGTTACCTTAAAGAAGTATCTTTGAGTCTGAAGATCGTGGCATTCAGGGTTTGCTGTATCAATGTAGTCTAAATAGTATTCCAGGTTATCAATGCTTATATTCTTTGCATGCAACTATTTGGCAGTATTTCTATTTTACATTGGCTTTGGCAACTAGGTTTAAATCGGTTTGAGAATGACACACAATAAATCAGTACACTAATATTCTCCACTTTTTAAATAAGCATTATTATATTCAATACTATTAACGTTAAAATAAATATTAACATAACTAGAAACATATACATATTTTAGACTAAAGTATATTCCAAAGATACTTCTATTCTTTTATTCTTGCATCAGGATTAGAAGACCTCAAGTGATTTAAAGAATTTGTAAAAGCTATACTAAAAAGTTAGACTAACATAGATGTCTGAAAGCAACATAGCTACAAACATGGAAATATCCTGAAGGCAAGCAAGACCAATAAACTTATAAGGCTATTTATCTATGAGATAAGTAGTACCCAATCAGCACTTTTAGTTACTGAAACGTATTAATAACTCCTAGGTTGACTTCAAGGTATTTGGTTATAATCCATTGTAACCAACCTAAAACGTATCTATAACGTATATTATGTATATCACTAAAATGTGGAATAGTAGATAGTTATATATTACTCATTTATCACCGATGTAGTTACGTTTATCTAACTAGACAGTTACGTGTTAATTTCGTTACAGTTTAGTCGCTGAAACTTATAATTACTTTGCATCTTTCTAATGATGTTCTTTCTATCTTACTCAAGTAACATTGTAGAACATATTATATTGCTATCGTATTCTATAGAACTTGATCATGAGAATACAAGGAATGTAATAAACAGTAAATATGGATGAATACTTCTGTAGTAATCGGGAAAGTATAATACGTGCATAACATGTACAATGCTCCTAAAATAAAAACGAATGCCTGTTTATTGATAAATGTGATTACGATGCCTCCGTAAAATATGAGCGCATCGAGAAATACTAATATTTATAAAAATAAACATTGCAAAAATTATATAAAAAAAACTGAAGTATTTGAAGTGAAAATATACAACATATTGTCAGGTAAGTTGTAAATATAATGTATCTGGAGTATAAATAAACAAAATATTAACAAAATAATATAAATAAAATGACCGTATTCATTGATTAGTATTAACAATATCGATAAAATATGCCGATGTTCCGAAAAATTTACTGTGTAGTTCAGGGTAACATAATACCATAGTTATAAATACTCTGACGTTAAATTCTTTAGTCATTTTAACGTTTTGGAATGCGTTTCATTTAGCAACGCGCTTAATTTGTGAACAATAGTAACCAAAACATTATAAAAATTTGACAAATTACTTGTAAGAAGCTGTTTCTTCATGGTACTAATTAAGTATTTAAAGATAGTTATTATTACCTACAGTTTTACTATTAAGTTAACATTTCTTAAGAGTAATTATAAATTGTTTTTATTACGTTGCAGGTACTTCAAATACTACTGAAATGTATAATACTAGTTAGTAATTATAAACGGTAAATTTTACCATATCTTGACCGATAAAAAAGTGAATCACGTAATTTTCACGTTAAAATATAAATAGATTGTAATAAAAATTAGAAGCAATAAAAACTTAATGGACTATTCTGAAACAATCTCGCACCTTCCTTATAATAAAATAAATGATGTAAACACAAATGACTCATTGCGATAACCGATATCTGTCAATTTAATTAGGTCAACAATGAATCATAGCATTGCAATTTATTAATATTAATACTAATTAATATTAATATATTATTAATATTCTGAACTCTTTATATTTTCTAGATATTTTTGTTATCTATATAAATAACGGATTACATTCCCTTAGTTTAGTTTTTAAGTAGAACATCGTACTGTTAGTTACTGATATACATGAATATAAACAGAATTATAAACGTTTGTTGTGAAATAAATATTTAAATAAACAAGTGTGTATAAATAACCTAATCTTAGTGAATATAAATAAAGATACACAAATAATTAACTGGTTTCGTAACAATATGGAACAGTTCGGTAATATTTACTGCAGTAAAATAAATATAACATCAAAGCCCGTTATAATTACTTTAAGAGCTACTTGGATAGCGTTAGGCTAACTGTTCCTGTTTTTATATTTAAGTACGAAGGTCATTCGGAAAGTAAAGATCCGTGTTTTATGACAAGTGACCGCGTCACCCAACCACCACCACCATCTACCGATCACTGACTGGCACTCTTTTGCTTGAGTCTGGCGGCAGTTACGATCCGCTACGGTTAATTACTGTTTAGATGTTTGACGTTAAAATATGACAAAATTAACGGTCCCTTCAAGTGTGAGGTTCGAAGTTTTATCCGCTTTTCAAAACGCGTAAAAAAAGTCCGACCCATCGAAATTTATAGACAGTGACACAAAATCTAGCTCAGTAACAAAGCGGTAGAATAGGGGGTCTGGTTTAGGTAGAGGTGGTAAAAAGTTGTTGATAGAAATACTCTTATCGATGTGTACCGTCTGGTTCGAATTAAGTTAAGGTTTTCCTAAGATCAAAATGAAGAAAAGTAAGGAATAAGTAGAGCGCTAGTAGTTCACTTTAATAGTAGCAGGTAACACCTGAAGGACAAGATATTCACCTAAGATAAACCTATTTGTAGTAGTTGCTCAGCATTTGGAATTGTAGACCTAACAATTCTTAAAGATAAGCAAATCAGGCAAAGGAAAGTTATGTAAAATCACAATAAGTCAAATCAAAAGATAAAAAACTATTTATTTAAACACCTAGTTAGAACGTTCACAAATTCCATAACATTATATAAACAAAAGAGTAACATAAGTAATAACAGGAAATTCATGTCCTGGTTAGGGACGCGTTGACAATCAAAAAGTATAAATGAATTGATTTTTATAAGATCAAAGCTAACCTAGAATTATTTGACAAGTCCTCGTATCTAACAGATACCGTATAACGTTATTTCAAAGTTAATTACAATAAGTAAGTTACGCAGAACAACACGTTCAATCAAATGAAACGATAAGGCAAAATATCTTAATAAACAAAATTTTGAGAGATAACAACTTTAATTATTTATTTAGTGACAAGCGGGAATAATAAACAATGTTAAAGTTCCTCGCGTAATACCGCTACCTAAGACAGGCGGGTTTCTTCCGCTCCTAATACCTCTATTTGCAGGCTTATCTGGCGCGGGAGCGCTAGCAGGCGGTGCTAGTGGTATTGCTAAGGCAGTTAACGACGCTAAAGTTGCAAAAATGCTGCAGGAGGAAACCGAAAGACACGATCGAGTTATGGAAGCGGCTGCTATTGGAAAAAAGGCAGTGGAATTTATTTTAGACCTTATAAGAGTGGCAGAGTTCTCTTTCTAACCTCTCCTCCTCCTCTACCACAACCACGTACAAATTCAAAAAACTACTAATTGCCCCGACGAGCGCTGACCGATGTTGATTTGAAAAGCACGCAAAAAATATACCTCACTTCAGAGGTGTATTTATGCGGAATAATTTACCTAAGAAGGCGTGGACTTGTAAATGCGCAATAATTAATTTGGACAATCAAGATGGGCCTGGAACTCACTGGACTTGCTATGAGAAAAATAAAAGTGACGTCTTCTATTACGATAGATTTGGTGACCTCGGCCCTCTTCAAGAAGTGCTAAACTATTTCCGGGGCTGCAAAATTCATTATAATTACGAACGCGAGCAAGACACTAACACTGTAGTTTGCGGCCATTTATGTTCAAATTTTCTATATAAGTAAATGTTGTCGAGTGATATTTATTAGTCAGTAGCGCATCATACGGCAAGAACATTTAGCATAACGGGTATGGGCAATAAAGCCGTATCGCTGATCTATCCTATGTGGGAAGCTGACTGTCGTTATTCATACGTATTAGGACTGATTGGCTTTCATGTCGAAAACTCAATACAAAATATTACTAAAGAAAACAATAAATTTCACTTCATTATTAGCGGTGGGAAAAACACACGAATAAATAAGATTCAACATGAAAGTGACGATGATGGTGATGATGATGATGTAATGAGCGATGGTTATTACGATGATGAAATAAGCAATGACGAAATAAGTGATGGTGATGACGTAACGAAAAACGAAAGAACAATTGAGATTCCTCACGGTGCGTACGAAATTGAGAAAATAAGCGCATATATAAACAACAGGCTCATGAAATTTTCTGGAACGAATGCGGACCTATTTCATGTAAGCGCAAATTCAAACACTTACAAGTGCGATTTGAAATGCGCGTACGATGTCGATTTTAGAAAATCACAAAGTATCGGACGTATGCTAGGTTTTAAATCTGATCTATTAAAAGCGAACATACTCCACGCTTCTTCAGAAGTCGTCCTAATTTCGCAGCATACGCACGTTAACGTAGAGTGTGACATTATAAAAGGGGCATATAGAAACGGCGAACCGGTACACCCTATATACGAATTTGGCATCTCTGACATACAGCCTGGTCGGGGTATCAATCTTAAACCCATAAATCCGCCATATTTAGAAATTAATACCGAAATTATAAGAAAAATTTCCATCGATCTGGCAGACCAACTAGCACGACCTATTGACTTTGGCGACGAACCGTTCTCGGTGTGCCTAGAGCTGCGCAAGTTCGAACTGAAGAAGGATGGGTCTCAGATTTAGAAGTCAATCGCCGAGCTCACCGCATCAGCTTAGAACTGTTGCTGCTGCTGTTAACGAGAACTATAAAAGAAATAGCTCAAATCCACGTGTACCTAGTTGGAAATCTGCTTTTGTCGAAGAAAGGCGACTGCGTCCGAAAGAGCTGCTATCACACACCGAAAAACAATTTCTAAAATCGATTGAAGTTAGAACAAGATGACAAAAATGTCCTCACTTAATGTATTCAAGAGCTATACTTACGATGACGACATTGGTAAGGAAGAACTGCATACTTATTATCCCTACGGCTCTAGAACATATGAACATTCGAACGAAGTTAGAATTTTAATTCAAAATCAAGAACTAATAACAGATACGCACAATAGTTATATCTATATTAGCGGATCGGCAAAAGAAGACAAGGCAGAGGCAGCTTCTGCAAGTAAGGCGTACGAGTTTACGAAAAATTTTCTATGCTTTTTGTTCGAGGAAATACGCTATGAATTGGGTGGAAAAAGAATCGATTCCTGCGAAATGCCAGGAATTACGAGCATCATCAAAGGTTACGCATCTTACACGTCCGATGATCTGCACATGCTAAATTTAACCGGATGGACCATCGATAATACGGTGAATAATTCTTTTCAATATGATGCAGACGAGAAGCGTTTCGTTGCCTGCATTCCTTTAAAACATGCGTCAAGAGCTAGTCTCAATAATGGCTAGAACTTATAAAAATTGCTATGAAGGCGCTGCAGAAGTAACAATAACTGTGAAAGATATTAGCTGGAAAATGCCTCATTTAACGCTAAGCGATCAAGCCAAGCTCAATTTATACAATTCCCTCAGTAAAAACCCGATAATTTCTTTGCCTCTTTGTCGCAGGGAGATTTACGAACTTCCCGCAATTAAAAACTTTAAAATAGACATTTGGCCAATTAAAACGTTTGTAAATTTGGAAAAACCTCGCTGGGTGCTGAGAGCCTCTCAAAAAGACCAGAAAAACATCAAAGACGTAGATGCATCAAAATTTAAAACTTGGACGTCATGCATTTATCGCTTCATTTGAATTCGGAAAAGTACCCGTACGAACACATGCTGCTGGACTTTGAAAGCAACAATTACGCTCAGGCATATATTAGCTATACAAACTTTCAACGCAACTACTATGAAAGAGACAGAAGTTCTTCTCTATTCAATTACAAGCAGTTCAAGGATTGCCCCATATTCGTAATCGATTCTTCCAAGTAAAATGAAAATCTGAAAAACTCCACCGCCGACATAAAGTTAAATATGGAATCGTTGAAGAGTTTTCCTCAGGGTACAGTCGCCTATTGCCTGATGTTGTACGATACAATTATCGAATATAATCCTATTAGTTTGGAAGTTAAAAAAATATAGACTCTAGTTTAAAATTGAATGTATTATATGTATTGTATTTTTAAAAAATAGAATGTAATTATTATTATTTCAATAAAATATTTTATGTGTGTAGTACTTTAATGTTTTTTTTATAAGATATAAAAGCGGCGGTTACAAATATTTTGAGGTTAGTATGTAGTTGGGTAACTTTTCAGCATGAAATTAGTAAAGCAAAAGTGCTCTTTACCCGTATCTAGCTTTGATGATGTAGATGTAAAAAACGGTAACAACAAAGATGGTAAACATGGGAAGCTACTGAGTGACAGTATACGCTGCGTGATATCCGGACCTTCGAACTGCGGTAAAACGAACGCCACGATCTAAAATTTAAAAATGTTTACATTTTCTCGAAATCGCTTCATCAACCTAAATACCAATTTCTAGAACAAGTATTGAAACCGATAAAAGACGTAAACTACTTTTCGTTTAATGAAAACGAGGGCATTCTGCCTCCTTGGGATGCTAAGGCCAATTCGGTGTTTATTTTCGATGACATCGCCTGTTCTAAGCAGGATAACATTCGAGCGTACTTTAGCATGGGTAGACATAATACGGTGGACTGTTTCTATCTCTGTCAGACATATACAAGAATACCTAAACATGTTAGTACTCTTTAAGCAGGACGATCTAAATTTAAAGCCCGTTTACGAAGATTACGTTGGAACTGATATGCCTTATGACGTATTTAGGGAAATCTGTTTAATGTGTTGGCAAGATTCTTACGGCTTTCTCAGTATTCATAAAGACTTTGACATTAAAGCCTGCAGATACAGAAAAGGTTTCGATCGGTATATAATCAACAACTAAAGTAAAAAATGCTTTAATCCTGTATATCACCTCTTCGTGAATAGATCTCTCTCTCTCACTCTCTCTCTCTCTCTATCATTAATCAGCCATCTGTATAAAGCCCTGTAGAAATTATTTACAGCTCTGTAAAAATTATTTACAAGTCTGTAAAAGTTATTTACAGCCCTGTAAAAATTGTTTACAGCCCTGTAAAAATTGTTTACAGCCCTGTAAAAGTTGTTTACAGCCCTGCAAAAGTTGTTTACATGCCTGTAAAAATTGTTTACATCCCTGTAAAAATTGTTTACAGCCCTGTAAAAATTGTTTACAGCCCTGTAAAAGTTATTTACAGCCCTGTAAAAGTTATTTACAGTCCTGTAAAAATTATTTACAGCCCTGTAAAAGTTATTTATAGCCCTGTAAAAATTGTTTACATCCCTGTAAAAGTTTTGCTCATTAGCTGTTATATATCGAGAACGTAGCAGTAAATATGAATGTGAAAGATAGAAACTTAAAACGCAAAATTATTGAAGTTAGCGCTGCTGTAAAACGAAAATATCTAGCGTTACAGCGGGGAGTACTAAACGCCGAGACTCTTATAGAGAAAACTTATAAACCCATTATAAAACCTCTTGTGGAAATTGCTTCCAAAATTAATCAACCAACACCACCCGTACCACCGCCATCCTCATCATACTCTTCCTTTTCCTTCTTCCCCATAAAGAAGAAGAAGAAGAAACAATCAATAGGAACTATAGATCCTTATGATAATGTTTATGAGACTGCTCAACCACATAAATCATCTTCTGCAATATCAAGTACTGAAGATGCAGATGAGTCAACAGATACATCAATGTTATTATCCATGCTGGCAAACTCTGGTTCTGTCGAGGCCTTCTTCGAACAGTATGCAGAGCTCCCGCGCTACTATGTTGAACTTATTATTAGAGATACCGAAAACATTATTGATACAACGTATGGCATTACATATAATGTTAAGAATGATAAATGATTAATTAGTAAAGATGCAGTGGATATCGTAGGCAATAATCTTATTATCAATGGTATTAAATATGAAGGAACGCCCGGTTTATATGAATTGCTGATTATGAAGGAACTGAATTTGACGCAAGTTACACAAGCCGATAGAGACAACTATAAAAGAATAATATTAAGCACAAATGTTACGAGACGTAATTTTACCCCTACCGGTCAAACAAGAGGTAACAAATACTATAAGTATACTCGGATTATTAAACCTCTATTAGAGGAGGGAGACAAGCGTGAAATGTCTGCTGCTGCTGCAGCAGCACACCTAGCGAAAAAGAAAACTCATAAAAGTGTCGGTGGACAGCTTTTCAAAACGGCGTACTCTAATAATAGAATTCTGCCAGAGTACAAGAATTGGGACACCGTTCACGAATTACTAGATAAGTTACAGCTGCTTTGGGCTGAGAAAATTGCAGGCCATTCAGCTCACGATAACGAAATTATAGCAATCTTAGAAGAGCTAGAAGAAGCTGGTTACATATACATGCCTAAAAATAACGACATTTTACGTGTAGGCCGTCAACAAGCTTTAGCCATTTGTTAAAGTAATAATGTATAAACAACAAATCGTAAAGGAGCTGCATAAACCTGCTAGGCGTAACTATCCTCGAAGACGAACAATAATTAAGGGGCTAGATGAGTCATGGTAGGCAGTTTTAGGCGAATTTATACCTTACGCTAAACAAAATAAAGGTTACAAATACATTTTAGTGGTCATTGATTGCTATTCGAAATTTTTATGGATTCGCCCGTTAAAGTCAAAGACCAGTGATGATGTTACTAAAGCTATGGCTTCGATTTTTAAAAATAATGTGCGGCGTATTCCTCAAAATTTGCAGACTGATAACGGCAAAGAGTTTTACAACGATAAATTTGTAAAGTTAATGAAGACCTATAACATCAATCATTACTCTACTTATTCCACAAAGAAAGCTACAATAGCAGAACGAGTTATTAGAACCATTAAGCAAGATTTATACAAGACTTTTAGCCTGCTGGGTAAATATCGTTGGATTGCTGTTCTAGATGACATCACCAAAAACTATAACAATCGTAGACATCGAACTATTGGAATGAAGCCTGCTGACGTCACTTTTAACACGAAACTCGATCACATCTATAATAAATTAAAAGTATTCGGCAAACATCGTTACAAGGGTGGTGACGTAGTAGGAATTAGTAAATTTAAAGGTGTCTTTGAAAAAGGATTTACGTCTAATTTTTCTACCGAGCTCTTTAAGGTTTCTAAAGTACAAATTACTAACCCTGTTATCTATAAGCTGATCGACAAGCAAAATCAGCCCATCTGGGGGGCTTCTATGAACAGGAACTCCAGAAGACAACTTACAATGACGTCTACCTAGTGGAAAAGGTGTTGAAACGCAAAGAAAAGAAGGTATACATCAAATGGCTTGGGTTCCCGAAACATACGTGGGAAGATGCTTCAATTTTACTTAATTAGTTCTTAAGTTTTGAAATGTATATAATAGTTAAATAAAATAAAAGATTTAAATATATACAAAATGTTTATTATTATTAAATTTTAAGCATAAACATATTTACAAACTAATAATAATTTTTACATGTTTATTATTGAGTAATGCCCGTGAGGTAGGGTATCTATAGAATTTTCAAGCAAGTGCCTTTTGTCGTCAAAATAGCTAAAGCCAACTTTGCACTTTATGTGCAAATGACCTAATCATTTATTGAGTTATATCTTTTGATGTGTGATTTTTTAAACAATTTACATAATCTTCGAAAGTGATTTTATTCTTTACAACATTGTATTTAATACCTTTAGATTTTCTAACGCATTTTCCCCCTTCACTCTTGTACGCATACATTTTAGCGCGAAGCCCCACAAAATGAGTTATTAATACGCCATTTAGCTCATCTTTCATCAGCCCCGGAATCTTTTTGTTCACTAGAGGAATGCCTCATTCGTTGTCTTGGGGATAGTCGCTGGTGTCAAACATATTTATCTCAGCTTTTATAACTTCTCGATATGCGTCATCGCATTTTAATTCATAAATTAAGTTATCTGTATCTCCATAGAGAATTTTACAATTGTCTACATTAAATTTCTTAAGCATATAATTGTAATAAAAATTATAAATGCACACTTTGGAAATATCTAAAATCGACATACTAATGTATAAAGGTTTATTAAAAAACCAGTTCGCTTTTTGACATTTCAATTGCCATTAGATTTTCGTCAAATATCGTTCCGTTTTGAAAATTTGGGCTGGAAATTAAATTTTTGGCTCCGTAACGGCCTCCCCATTGTCTAATGAGTTTAACAATTCTGTGCTTCCGGATATTTTTCATAGTTTTTTCAAAAATCGAATTTACGAATAATTTGAATAGATTTTTTTCGAAATTATTGTTTGCAGATTGTCTAAGATTTGTATTTAATTCAATGTAAAGTTTCAGCCATGCGGATTGCTTGAAACTTAAGATTCTATGAATTTTCTTTAGAACAAGTCCGTTTGTTAAAGCCTGCTTTAAATTGCGGTAATGAATAATGTATTTTGTTTTATTATACAGAGTGGTCATGAGTTTCAGAATCTTTGAATTTACCG
>JAHWXV010211012.1:0-11113 GCA_024586415.1 Phrixothrix hirtus | reverse complement strand
CTTTCTTTAAACGCGCACTGTAAACAAACTACTCTGTCAATTTCTAAGCCGCCACGGATTTTACAATACAAAATGCCAAATTTTACGAATGTGGCAATAACTTATTACACTAGCGACATCTAGTGGTCATTTTTAACAACATAAAGGGCAACCCTCGTATATATATATATATATATATATATATATAGATGCAAGTAAGTAACAAAATACAATGAGTTCTATACATTTATTAAATTTAAAGTTTAAAATAAATATATAAGACTACAACTAAAGGTTCTTACATCTACAAATATAAATTAATTTACTATAGATCCCGTTATGTCACAAAATACAATAACCTGATCTATCGATACTTTTGGGTCTCGAGTGCCTGCAATATATAAAAGTAGTTTTAAATAATTCTCTTAGCTGAAGTATCAGAATAACAGATGTAAAAGGATTTTTTGAAATTTAAATTTATAGTAAAAACTTAAAAACTTCGTCTAAAAATTATTTTTTGGATTTTTAAACTTCAAAACTTTCACTTACCGAGTTAATTTGATTTTAATATTGGTAATACCATCAATAAAGAAAATTATTAATTGACTTTAGCATGGCTAAGAATTAAATAAAAATGTATATAAAATTCTTAGACGCCAATAATGTGTTTTAACCAAACGTAAATTAGTTATTCTTAACGTTTTAGAATAATCTGTAAGGATAACAGCAAAGATGGGCAGGTAATATAAATACGTGACCATTACCACATACAGCAATATTTACATAAGCGCGAAAATTTAACAAGCTTGCCGCAAAGATAATATGTAAGCTAATAATTAAGACCCGAAACTCGCAAAACGACACGTTGCCATGCAAATTATAAATGCGTACGTGAGAATCTAGAAACAAACTTTTAGTTCGAAGACATTGGCTGAAATTCAAATAACTAGCAGCCGTGTTGGACAATGAGAATTCAGGAAAGTTATATAAATGCAAACTTAACCTAAAAATACGTCTTTTTCTGGTTGGCCATAAGTGTTACAGTGCACAGTTTTCAATAAATAAGTTTATCAGTGAAAATACCTGCAAGCATTGGAGTTAAAGAATTAAAACAGGACCACAACGAGTTTGGAATTTGTTCAATAAATTCAAATAACTTAATAACACTGTACCAAGTGTTGTAACAGTTCCAAATTTAACACCTGTTTCTCCTGATAAAACCAACTAGAAGACAACGAAAATTTTTGTTCTCTATTAAATCTTATTTATCACGAATGCGATTCGCAAGTATCTAATTAGTAAACATTTAAGTTTAAAGAGAATTAATCTGAACTTTATTTACTAATAGAAAGCATAATTAAGTTTTCTTAAACAAGGGTCGTAGAAACTTAATTTTTCAAAGCATCAATAAATTCAGGTAGAAAAACCTTTATTTAAGCAAAACGTAAAGAATTAATTCTTAGTAAAGCAAGTGTTTATAAATTTATTTCAATATTTGTAAATTCTATAGAGATTGATCGCATCGATCGTAATTTCATAATTTTAATTCAGTAACCAGATTTAATTTTTTTTTTAAATATTGTAATTGTTTTTACTTTGTTGTGCATGTTTAACTTTTTAAAATTATTATGCTATTTAAATAAATTCAATTAAAAAGTGACATTGTGGTGTTTGTTCGGGAATGACAAAAGGATTGTACCTAAATTGAGCCTTTCAGGTAAAAGCGATAAGTGTCGAAAATTCTCTCAAGTCACTGAGAACATTGCTACTGAATACCGTTATTGTGTGGTCGATGCCCCTAAATAAATAAACAAGCTGCTCGACTAACCACAGATTGATACTATATCAATTAAAGAAGGCACGATTACATAATAATATTATCATTGTATTGGTCGAAAATATATCTTCTTTCGGTTTATTTTCCTTTAAACAGATTTGGATGATTTGATTTCATGCCAGTTAATGATATAGATAGGAATTCTTCAAGTTTACTTCTGTAAAACTTAATTTTTAGAAATTTCTTGAGGGTGCTTATATAACACCTTATTTTTTCTGCCGGTTATCAATCGAAGGCACTATAGTTTTTAAATGCTTAGATAAGTTTGCACGCAGTGTACTATTCGGAATTTACATAGGTAGCATCAAACTAATCTACTTACGAAGCAGTATCTGGTTGTTTTATTGCATCACCGGTGTTTGACGAAGTAAGATGGTTTTCCTTGTAACGTTTTTCTTTTACAACTTTTTGAAATTCCTTTTCTGCTGTTGCATTGACCAATCAATGATCTCAAATTTCAAACTGCTGATTGCGTGCCATGTCGGAAAACGCTTGGGTTTCCGTTAGATATTTGCGCCTGTTTCGCAAGCTTCCTTAAGTTTTACAGCTTAAGTTAGTAAAGTATATGGCAGCATAGTTTCGGATTTTGCTGCTGCAATCCTTTCCGTATTGAATATATAATTAGTATTTGTCCCTTTGATTTTGTTTATTTTGTACTGTGGATTATATATCCAAACCCGCGTTTCTTTATAATGGAGCATAATTAAACTTTGTTAAATATTTATTTTGTAGTCTGTGAATTTTGTTTTTAATTTAGAAGTACGTTTATGTCATTTCTACTTAAGGTAAAATTTTGGAAATTTGAAATAGGTGATAGCTTTTTCTAATGTGAGAACTAAGTAATTTTTAAATATTAATTACGAAGGTCTAACACAGTTTCCAAGATCCCCATCCTTAACGCGACCTTTGGACGCTCTGTAACTTAGAAATGACACAATTCGCATTAAAAGAAATCTTGGAATTCTTCTCTTGCTAATAAACAACAGTAAACATATAACTTTAATTTTGCTCTGTTTACGAATGAATAGTTTAACTAAAAGCTAATAATTCTTATTCCATTCTACCATCTATAAAAGTTTCTACCGCGTTTTAAATTTCTCATCTTAAAATTTAAACGCATAATAATGCCTAATAGTAATAATAATTTTGTAATACCGGAATAGAATGTTATTACTATTGATAATCGTGGAATTATTTATTTGTAATAATCAGTTCAATCTTAATTAGAATATTCAGAATCCTTCGGTTTACATCTTTCATAAATTGGTTGTATAAAAATTGTAATAACGAGTCCCTAGAATTTATATGAGACAATAAAATGTCACATCTTATCTTTATAATTACCGAAAACGTTATATATATAAATAATCTTTCTAGCATTGCTACATAAATCAGGGATGACACTCAATTACGGCCGCTGAAAGATATAAAAAGGTTTGAATATAAATTTTTCTAAAATTGTTATTTGGTTTTACAGTTGGAGTTATATCCTGCGTATTTCATACAGTTTTTGATTCAATGTGATATTGATGTAATTTTATTAAAAAAAATAACATAAACGAGATTTTAAAAAGTAGATAATTTTAAAAAGAACACAACAACACTGTGGGGTTTCAATTTGAGGTATGTAAGTTTTCCTACATTTAAGTATACACAGTATTTCCTATGTATAATTTAAAATGTTCTGTTATATTTCAATTTACTTCAGAAGTATATCTGTACATTCATACTCCATAGATTTCCGTTAAAGCCTGAGTGATTTATAATTATTGTTTAGAATTCAAGATCCCGCTTACAACATTTATTTACTAACTATTTCGTGTTAGAGATAAAAACTTGTTCTGACATATTTCCACGGTGTCCTATTGCATTTATGATGAAAATTAATAAATATTAATTGTTCTAAGATACTGGGGAATATACTTCGTCCAGGTACATTAATTCGCTCTCAATCTTTTCATACATTACTTTAAATTTATACTTAGTCAATAATTGGTACTACAAATATATCATTATAATTTTTAATAAAACGGTTTTTATTAATTCCAATCCTCTTTTAAAATAGCTAGTGGTTTACATAGTTATATTTTGTAATTTATTTCAATGTTGGAAGTATTTCGTTCGCACTTAAATAATATTTATGGTGTTTAATGGTATTTCGGGTAGATATGTAAATTAATAGTATTGGTTAGGTAATATTTAAAAAGAAAAACCTCCAGTACTTTGGTTTATACAAACTTAACAGAATCTTTGTAGAAATTCATTTAAAAATAATACTTATAAATAAGGTTATTTAAATTGGAACCCAAATATCTTAGGGAACTAGTAATACTTCACAACGGCAATTTTGCTAAATAGAATTTAAAATGTGGAAAGCCAATTTATCTGGTATAAGTTTTAGGTGCTACGCACAACTAGATTAAAATTTTCAGGAATATTTGAAGGTATTTTACTACTGAATTGTATCATGAAAGGGAAAACTTTCCCCTTTTAATGTGGTTTCAGAAGGCGGTTACACTTTTTCGCGCCTACTGTTTTTATTTCAATCTTTATTAACAAATGGCTTATAAAAGAAGATTTCCGCAATTTTACCAGGAAGAAGTATTTTTATTTCCAAGCGGTAAAGTAAACGGATTCTGAATACTTGGATTTTAACGGACTGCTTGTTATCATTTCTCATTTAATATCAAAAAATTATAAAATTCCTTATATAAGTCATATTATCTCTTTCTTGCTTTTAATACAACATCTAAATTTAATTTTAAGTAAAAATTACGTTATAATTTGTGATAGTAGATAAAGTATTATACATTTACCAGCAATAAGTAAAGTACGGATTGCAATTCGATATGTTCCTATAATTTGCTGTCGGAAACTACATTCAGCATTTTTTCTTCAACATCTGTAACGGTTTATGTGGCAAAATAAACGATATACAAAATGTTATCATGTGCGACTATTTTCAAAAAAGGACTTAACCGAATTTAATAATAGCAAAACATTTTCTCGTTTAATAGGTAGAGTAACCATTTTAATTTCAACAACTATTTCAAAACAATCCTGTATTGTGATTTAACAATAATCTCGTGCGGTTTCCTTTCATTAAAGATTGCACACATAAAATTTACAAATTTGCGATTATGTTATATACCGTTTGAAAGAGAAACTTTTGCTCTATAGCTTGGTGTATTTGGCTTCTTCATATTTTAATTTTTCTCAATTTTTATCGTTTTAAAGTGGAATGTCAACTTGACAACCATGAACATTTACGACACTTACCACTCTTGGCGTTTAATCAAAATTATAATACCGTCAAAGCTTCTCGAGATATTTTTTATGTGTAGGGCGATCATATTATGGCAGAAAGAATGGTTCAAAACTGCTTGATACGTTTCAAAAACGGAGATTTCTATCTTAAGGTTACGATGCATACCGGTCGATCGTCTGCGTTTGATGAAGAGCAATTGAATCAGCCTATTTACGACAATTTACACCAAACAACAAGACAATTGGTAGAGCAGGTCGCTTGTGCTCAAAGCATCATTTATTTTGCATCTACACTCTATGGGTAAGGTGAAAAAGTTTGTAGTATAAATTTAACATCTTTTGAGCGAATACCACAGACATCAGCGTTCCACAATCGCCACCTGTTTGCTCGCCCGCCGTTACTTAACTCATGCACATAAGCATAGATTTTTCTACCGAATCCTTACCAGCGATGAGAAAGGTGTTTTTACTTGAATATGAAGAAACGAAAGAAATGGGTCAGCCCAGGCAGGTAAACGACTCCGCGTCCAAGAGCGGAACTTCATCCAATAATGGGCAATATATATTTGACAAATTTTAGTACTACTTTATGTGTAACGTAATATAAAATTATTGTTCAGCCAAATAGATGTGTGGGATATAGTTGTATATCTTACATGTTTTAGGATTTTTAACTGTATACCGGTAAATAACGCCCCAACAATTTCCAATTCTTATTTACACGTACGGATAATCAACAAAGGCCCCGAAACGGTTTAAAGGTTGATAAAAGAAGTTGGCTTTGGTTGCTTATAACATATCCAATTCCATAAAAAGAACTACAGGATACAACTCGTAAAGTTTTCTTATAGGTATTTTAGCATATAACGATATAGTACCGACAGTCATGATCTTAGTATGTGTGCTTCCATGATAGACCAGCCATATTATACTTTAACACTAGAAGCACCATGATATGCGCATACTTAGAAGCATTAGGTCGGTCACATTGACCGCTCTTAGAATTTTTCATTTGAAATTCAATTTTATTTTTTTATTTTTATTCTAAAACACTGTGTAAAGGGTTAATGATAAAAAACACAATTTTAGTGTAAATTAAATTTATTTAAACAATTTTATTTAATTATTAACAGCACAATTAAGATAATAGTAAAATTTTTTTATTTTCTTTGTGCATGAATAGCACACGAATTTTTTACATGTATAATATATGTCTTTTGTTTTATTTCTTTACATTTTGTAATTTGGCACTGTCTACGTTTAGAATTTGAGGATAGAGTAGTAGTAACCTCTGGATTTGTGACCGTTGGTGTTGACCGCCGTCTTGTAATATTCTGTTGTCGCAGTTCTGTTGATAGCTGCAATATGAAATTTTGTCTGGAAATTTTCCTTTCAGTCACTTCCCGGTATAAATTCCAGGCAATTATAGTCGCCATTTCAAGTATGTTGAAAAAAATCTGCAATAGCCATTTTCTGTAGGCCGATTTTGTTGAATATTGCCTGGCCATTTGATCAAAAACGTGTACCCTGTAGTTGGGATTGTTGTAGTACGTAATGGTTTCTGGTTTCTTTTTTTTATTTGTTTCAATATTGATGCTGTTTGTACGCAGAGAACTAAGTAGCAGAACGTTTTTCTTTTGTTTTCCTTGGTAAAGCGTTAGTGTCATGCCTTTGTGTTTATAAATTTTTGTTTCATACAGTTTCATCTTCTCGTTTTTTATGGAAGTTGGAACCTCCTTTCTTGAAAGGTTCATTGTTCCAAGAATAGTAGTAGTTTTTTTCTTAGTTGATTGGCTAGTTTTAGGGATGTGAAAAAGTTATCCATTGTAACTTTCCTACGTTTATTCAGAAACGGTTGCACTAAAGGACAAACCACGTATTCCCCTAAGAGTTGATTGGCTGGTCGTTGCTCGGTTTTCCTTAAATATAGAAACCCGTTCAACAAACATTTGGACTAAACATCAGCTGCGAGCCAGAATTCTATACCAAATTTGTTAGGTTTATTTGCCATATACTGCGTAAAGGGGCATCTTGCTTTTGTCGGAAAAGGGTATTCATCAATAGATATATTTTCAATAGGTGTGTAGCGTTGTATGCAATTTTCTATAAAGGGATTCCACACTTCTGACAAAAGTACAAATTTATCTGTTGATAGTCGCTCAGGTCTGGTATTTCGCATGCCAAAACGAATAAGACGCATTATTTGGTAAAATTTGCTTCTAGGCATAGTCTCTTGGAAAAATTTGGGCCCCGAAGGCTCAGACCACAGCATCTTTGCGCTAGAGTTCCTCGCTGCAAAAGCACCGCTAGCATACAGCAGGGATATAAATGCTTCAATTTCATCCAGAGAAATTACCCAATCTTCTTCTTGAAGTTGTTTTTTACCTTCAGTATCGGTGAATGATTTTGTATGACCAAGTATGCACTCATCAATCAACAAGCGCCACGAACTAGCTGGAGAAACTCCAACAATGTTTCTCTTGGCATATGAGGTTGGTTCAGCAACTTCTTTTATCGCGTTTTGAATCCCACGTCTTCCTAAATGTACGAGATCCGTCAAAATTCTAGTATAATTATGTAAGCCAACAAAAATGTTTATGTCCGACTGTTTGATAAAAAAGCTTTATTGAAACAAATTAGCGTCAATAATCAATTCTATTACATAACAGGCCGAAAGTAAAATGGCAGCGTGCCAGTGTCAAAAGAAACATAATTGTAATTTTTATAGTCGCACATAAAATCATATATAATTCGTACATAATAAGGCTTTATTGCCCTTTATTACCTCACTTGCTACGCTCGGCTGGCCATAAAAGAGGCTCGTCCATAAAGACCTGTATTAGGTATTTATTACATAAATCTGTCGTTATAAATGGATATGTAAAGTTGAAATTTGAACTGCTACTATAAAAATATAGTTACTAACATAGCGTGATAGCGCTGTCATCAACTAGCTCCAATATTATACTGTTAATTTGATGATTCCCTAAAGTGCTTCCACAATCCACTCTTCCTTGTGCACTCATCCTCCCTGAAGTGGTATTGGAGAGTTTATTTAAAGTCGAAGCAAGCGTACCGGACTTCAAAAAGTCCTCCACAATCCCGGGTTCATCTTCAGAATCTCTCCCACTTGAATGTCTCAGATCATTAGTATTATCAAGCACCCACTCATCTTCTTTATTGGATACAGCTTCATTGTCAGAGAAGTCAATGTCAGGCTGTACTACTGATATACTTTGTAATTCCTCCAACATCTCCTTATCTGTCAAACAACGACGAGACATACCAAACTCAAACTCGAAAAATAACTACTAAGGAGCGCAGAACACACACTTACAAAGAGCAGAGTAAAACTAATTGCAGTTTACAACTATTGCTGCATTTTATACAAAGAACGAGTGAAATTTCTGAGAAAACTGTAGTTAAGCGGGATGCGGTCAAATTGACCGGTATATTGCTTCTAGGAGATCATTAGCAAATTTTAAATTATAATAAGCGTAAATTCCTGTTAATGGGAAAATTTAGTCCTTTAATAGGTTGAGGAAAAGTCATTAAGTATCAGCTTTCTAAAAGTAATGGGAGCGAATAAAACAATAGTGCAAAAATAGAAATCAGTCAAATTGACCGCTCTGGTGCTTCTAGTGTTCAGCACGTTAACGCTAACATAACTATACAGGGCATCCAGAAACAAAACCGAAAACCCAAGAGGTAAAAATCTAGAACTCATTTTATGAGGATTTGACCTAAATCATCTTATCCGAAAGTATTTCTTAACAGAGCTACATCATTTTAAAGATGGTACCTTGTCGGCAGTTTTCTTAAAATTTCTAGAGACCTCTTTTATATAAAAAACGGAAATTTGTACATGTAGTGTAATGAAAATTCCCAATTATCTAAGATAAATTAAGACTTTAATTTTCAATTATGGGCGTATCATTTGGGGGTAGTTGCTCACATTTTAGATAATAATTTTTTCATTTTTGCATTTTTTGCTTTGAAATTGACACTTGTATAATTTCAAAATTTTTATAAATAAAAGATATTCTTGTTTCAAGTCGATAAACGCCACCTTTGTCGAAAAAAATCTACTTAAAATGTTCTGCCATGACTAACAATAAATAATAGCAAAACGCTCTAGCCGAAGTATGCTTTGCAAAAATAATCTACAAACGTTATTTGTTGACGTTTATTAATATAGTACGCAGTTTAGTGTTACTAAGTTGCACATATCATTCTCTGTGAATAATAAATAAAATCCAAAATGTTTTCCAATGGTGAGTACGAAGACATGCATTTAGTGTATGGCGAAATACATTGTATAATTGAATGGCATATTTGTCGTAGTATTTTAACGGGTACATCATATTTTATTCTGAAAAGTGACATGTAATTTTTATTTATCATAGTAATATAAAATTCTATAATCTGTTCAATAAAGAGCAGTTTCTTTAAAGCGTCTCACACATTTAGTATTAATGATAAACTATTTTTTAAAATAGGCTTGAAGTTTTAGATCTAATTATATAGGTTTATTACTAGCTTGGTGTAGCCCCCATAGGTAATTGAAACGAGCTAATTGTTCTAACTATTAGCACTAAATATGCATACATCCACACAATTATACTTTTTAACGATCAAGATATGAATTTTTAAATGAACCGTGTAATCATTGTACGAAGTGTGCTTATTAAATGACTGTATTGAGTATTCTCTAGGATGCACACTTTTGGGAGTACATATAAAGTAGGTAATATTAAAGCTTCAAGAAGCAGATGAAAAAAGTTGGGGTTTGTTGTCTATCATATGTCTATGAATTGTGATTGAAGGAATAAGTGTGCAGTTGGAACCTTGAGGAAAAGTAAATTCAAGGTGTGGAAGAACAACAAACAGATTCTCCATCACAACAATACTCTGTTACTTAGGCAACATCTTGCAGATAAGAGGATACCTGTAATAGGATAGTTGTCTTACGGGGCATAAAACACGCAACAGGGAGATTCAATTTTTCAAACTATGGACGGAGTAAGGAGAAAACGTCAGCGCTGTTGAAAAGGTTGGCACATTATATCTTGTAGCACTATTTTTATAAATAAAAAATTCCTATAAAGCAGTCTAGAGATAACACGTTGAAAGGTATAGAATTAAGTTGTAAAATTGTAATAATAGAACACACTTTTGCCACCAGTCTTGTTATTTAATAACTGCACATCGTATATTGAATTTAACTATTAACCAACTAGCAATTAATGGTTTTATAAATGCCAAAAGAACATTTGTACAACAAATGTTATAAAACAATATTTCCCTTTAAGCATATTTCCAACACCTTCTCACAACATTTATAAACGTAAAATAGGCACAGCTTATAAAATAATTTAATAACTAAGGAAGTTCTGTAAAAGTGTTGAAGACTATTATAGAATAGTTTTATAAATATTTAAACGGGCTCCAAGAAACATTTAAACAGTTTGTTACAATTTTTATAATTATTTTATAAAAATGTGTCATAATATTAATAAGTCAATCTGTTTGTGCTATTTTACAAATATTTTGTTGCATGGTACTAGAAAAATAAAACTAATAAATTCTTTAGATGTAGAAATTCCTATCTTTTAAATAACAAAACCAGATGCAATACCTAAGAAACATGTTGAACTAATATAATTCTGTAGTCATCTTTACTCCGATATTTTGAACTGACGTCGGTAATGAGAAGCCAGATTCTACTGCCAAGAAAAATTTATTGTAAATTATATGCTGTATATATAACAAAATTTTAGTATATACCCTACGTTTAATATATATTTCAATAAGTTTGAGTACTTTACAGCCACAATACATGAAAATGGTGTACGCATTCCCGGCACAACTTTTTGAGATACATTCATTGGTGAAAACCGATTTTTGATAAATTAAGTGGTTTATGAGCCACCATAGTAGGTCATGACTTCATTTAAAAGTAAATTTGTTTAGCTCTTCAAAAATATATAACTTGCCATATTTATTTTCACAAATTAGAAAGAAATGTCG
>JAHWXV010210982.1:0-13486 GCA_024586415.1 Phrixothrix hirtus | reverse complement strand
GGAAATTATAAATGGATGAATTATTTATGCTTTTAAATTAATTTTAGAGTTTACAATTTAGGTGTATAGGAAAGTCACTAACGTCAATAAATTTAAATTATCTTTAAAATGTGTAAGAGATAATTGTGTGTTGTCTCACACCAGATTTTTAAGTATAAAACAATGATCAGTTACAAAAAATTGTGGAAATTAAAATAAACAATATTTAAAGAAGAATGCTGGCATATTTATGGAGATTATGCGAGTTAGATAATCTATTTGTTATTAATTTATACTTTCACAAACAATCAATTTAACTAAATAAAAATAATTTAAAAATGGCGGAACTATAAGAAGTTCCAAGAAACGTTTCAATGACGGTATTCGCAGATGAATTGATGATAATTTTTGTTTCTGTCTGAGGTCACAAATAAAGGCGCTTTGGAAGTAGCTGTTGCCTTCATTATTTTAAAATAAATCACAAAGCTTTACAATTAGAGGATGAACAGAGCAAGTTGATTACATAGTGCGAATATAATCGATTTACGATAAAAATCTGAAGATGCTCTGAAATTTTAAGAACAATTAAGTTGCAAACATGTTTAAAGACTAATTTTTTAATTACTTCCTTATTCCAAGTGTACGAAGCGACGTAATCATTCTAAACATCTTTTTTTTAACAAAAAACCTTCAAGCAAAATTTTTACATTTCCTAAAGAAGTTATCTTCGCTTATGCATCTAATTTATTGTCAGGAAAGCGATTGCACAGACTATTTAAGATGTTACCGCTATATAACATTAGGATTTTGGTAGGGTAATTTAAGCACATTTTTAATGATATCTTTGGAAACATACATATAGTGAAACTAGTTATACAGGGTGCTCTAAAGTAACCGACAGTACGAAAGACCGCGAATACTTTATAAATCGTACAACAAAATCTTCCTATAAAATTTTGAAAATTTTAATAACATAATTTGATTTAAATACATTCCTGCCTACTAAATAAGTATATGATGTCATTATTATTAATTTAATACCTTCTTGTAGTAAAACGTAGTTTACTTAAAAGGTGCTTCTAGTAGTTTGGCTTAGAAAGGTTCATTTGCCTTGCTCGCATTCTTTTTTAAAATAATTATTAAAATAATCGGTCGTTAAACTTTTATTTTTAAATTTTAATTGATTATTCCTTATTGTTTCACAAAATAAGGTTAAAATATTGTAGTAACAATAATAAAATATTTAAAATTCTATCCAGGTTAATTTCCCTCTGAAAATCATCTTAACGAAATTTGCATTCATACATTTTCGTACAAATTTCATGTTCTTGCCACCAAAATCGCATACAAGAAATAAGATTCTAAATTATTTTCCATTACATTGTATAAATAATATTACTGCAATAATTTACGTTACCAAAAACTGTAGTTCATACTTTCCATAGAACGCACGCAATCTGAATAATTTTTAAAAATCATAACCTTTTTAAATGATGTAACAATGTTCAAAATTCTGCAAGTTAAAGCAATTTGAAATCATATTAGTTCATATTCTAAAATAAATACAAGCATTATTTAACACACATGTAACTGGGTCTTTAGTGAACACAAACTTGTAAAGATTTTAATCAAATTTGAAAAAAAAATGCGCAGAAATCAATCATGTTAACAGAGAAAAGTAATTAAAAACACAAATACCGCTTTATTTTTGTTTAGAAAATATCGTACTATGTTTATTATTCATGTACTGTTTTGAGTCATGGTTGTCAGCTATTTTAGTAAAAAATAGTAGAACGCGTTCTTTTAATTCACCTAAATTTATTTTTTCTATAAAATTATTACTTATTGATTATAAATTATTTATGAATTAATTATTAAAAAAGTTATTTGTTAAATGTCTAAAAATTTTAGCAAGTACATATAAAATCAAATTCTGCTTCAACATTCGTTCGTATGAAAAAATATTTATTATTGTATACAAAGCTGTGAAATAACTATATCAAATTTGTATGAAACTTATTTACTATTTTTATTTGGAACTATTTCTACAAACGCTACGTTAGAATGATTGGAATATAATTAGCAGGCTTGTAATAAATTAAAGAAATGCGTAGGCTGACCTAGTGTCTTCGGAGATTAGGGAGTAGGTCGATGAAGTGTAACGGTGAATTAAAGGGGATGGAGCATACTCAAACTTCTTATCTCTGGAGGTAAATTGTAAAAATACGGATGCTAAAAGAAAGAAATGCTCTCTTAGAAGCTACGCTATTGTACGCAACTACAAACTTAAATTTAGGACGACTTACGAGACATACGGAGAACATATCTCAGGTTGTTAAAGTTATAGTTTGTACTATAGAACATCATATGAATCGTTATTGTAATATACAAATAACTTAAATAACAGAATAATCGATTTAGTAAAGAAAAGATAAATTTAGGATTACAGTAGAAGATTTGCCCGTACCTTCTGCTTCATGGCGAGTTCAGAATCGTCTTTGGATCGTTTGAAAACTAGTAACCAAATGACGATGACAGTATCGACTTCATCGCAGCATAAACGGACTAGGCGTTGTCCAGCAATGTCAGTACATGAAGCGTGATTCCCATTTGATACCAAATATCATAATTGAGGGTTAAATTTTGTGAAGCTAATGGTGGCGAAATATAATCAAATGAAAAATCAAAATATTTACAATAAATAATGAAAAGCGAACATAAATCTTCCCCTATTTTAGATGAGTTCTGTACACAAAATAATTCTAGTACCTAATAATTAATATCAAAAGAAGAAGTCTTCATTCATGTAAAATTCAAAATGAACTGAAGTTTTAAAAATTTATTTTAAGGATGTTTTGGAAGGCGGGCGTTATCTGCCAAATATGACACACCTGCGATAAACATACGATGTTCTAGTACAACCAAAAGTAATTTTTATAATAAGTAAATTTGGAACATAAACCAAAAAATAACGTGAAAAAATTATACGCATACTAATTAATCTCAAATAATGATGCGAAGATATTTATCAAAACAACTAAGAAGAATACGATTTAAAATTGCATTAAATTATCACAGAAATTGTTTATAAATTTTTTGTAAAATTCAACATGTGTTAGAACGGCTAAAAACAGTGTAGAACATTGTATAAAAGTCCAAGTTATTTTTAAATTTCAGTACTTCAAATACACCAAAAGTGGCATCTATTAGGTAGAAACCTTGTTGTTATTTTAAGGAAATTATAAAATTAGCACAATTAAAAGACCGCAAGAAAATTTAAGGTAGAAAATCAAACCTTTTAGTTAAACACTAATGATTGTGTCATTCCTTAATGGTGCTGTAAAATCTTATGCGTTATACAACAGCTAGATAAATACAGTTAGTCCGTTATTTCTTGTCGAATACAGTAGACCAAATCAAAACTAGGGACGGACTGAAAAATTTATAAATATTTTGTAAATTATGCATTTTAGAAGAAGAATGTATATCACTTTGTTACACATATAAAAAGTATTTCGCACACCCTGTATTTTAATAACATAACATTGTAAGGTAATACCTAAAATATACTTATGAGTAATATATAACAAGGGCACTGATTCTTGTTTGGCCCAGCAGGTCAAATAGCGTTGTGCTAAAGTACAAGATCAAACTTAAAACTATAAATAGTCTAAAGGAGTAAGATCGCACGAATCAGCGGCCAATTAGACCAATGTTTTTCGTCCTGTGTGGAACATATTGTCGCCTTGTTGAAATACGTATTAAGGTCCATGCCAAGCAAATCATACCACAGATATTCGTGTATCATCGCGCGGTACCTCTGTCAGTTAACGGTTAGCCTTGCGGGTCCTCAAAGACAAGAAACCAATAATGCCGCCAAACCAAAATTCACACCACGTAGTAACTTTTTCCTGATGGTCTAAGATTTATCGTGAATTAGTTTCACCTCAAATACGGAAGTTTAAGCAAAAGGCTTAATCGCTCAAAATAATGTTTTGCAAAATCGAAGTCTGTTTCCAACATCTGAAGCGCCCAATTATCAAAGCGACGACACTACAAATGGTCATAGGACTTGAGCTCCTGGGTGAATTGATCTTATAGAGATGTAAGCTCGTCTTTTGAAAAATTTGCTAAGTCGTTGTAACGTTTTCTCTTTGTTTAGTACTAAATGAGGATACATTGGAATACTTTCACTCTTATACTGTACGTTTTTGAGGATTATTTACTTGTAATTTATTTATTCCTCGGTTTTGAAGCCGTCAGGATTATCGGTTATGAATCTTTTCCATTACCTTTATTATGTTTGTTGATTTATTAATTAGTTATAGCCGAATAAAACCAAAATATAAGTTATTTATTAAGAATTACTTCCATTTACATTTTATTCCCAAATGTACGTTACGTTGCCTACTTATAATCACTGTTCTATTCTAAAAATTCAAATGTTAAACATCTGTTTTTATTCTATGAAAACTAACTAAAGTGTATTATTTCGTTTGGTAATTTAGTATTGTTGCTATCAATGTCAAAATAATAGTAGTTTACTTATTAATGCTTCTAATCAAGATTGATAGGCGATTTCTGTTTTTTGTAACGTATTAGTATGACTAACAGTGTTTAGGCACAAACGGTGCGATATGAACATGTTCGTATTTTAGTAATCTTGATGCATATTTACACGCAAATAAATACACATATAATATAATATACCTGTAAATTTACTGAAGTTCATTCCTAGATACTATTGTTACATTTTAGGGCCCTCTCCACCGACATTTTTTAGATATACATTTGGTTTAATTAATTTTTTAAAACTTATACAAACTTATACAAAACTTATACTTTTTGTAATAGGGTTATTTCGTCAACAACGTTCGTAATGTAAGAATTGGTGCAACTGCTTTGTACTTTATTCGTCCAGAGTTCGAATCCAAATGTTAGCAATTATTTATTTTAATTTATCCATATTTTAATATTAAATTATGAATATGTACACAGGTTTTTAGTTTTTTATAAATCTAGTGTTTAAATTACAATAAAAACTGATTGGGAAATAAAATAAATAATAAATTAGATTACATAATTACATAAAAGTTTTAGCTTTAATTGGTAAATTCTAGATAGCTAGTAGGTTAGACGCTCTCCGTTCGCTCGCAGGTGCAGCATTAGAGTGCTTTAGTATTATTTTGCGCGCGTTACTGCATTCAATTGTACAGATGTGGGGCACACTTGTACTGTTTTGGAGTGTCAGCTAAATCTTTAGCGCAAGCTGTATTTGAAATGTTTGTTTTTATATTACCCTAACCTAACTTTACATTATAACCTTTTTTGTTTGTAATTGAATGCTATATAATTGTAGTTTAAATAAAACAAAGGAGTTCAGAACAGAAGCAAACAGAACACTATCGGAACAAATCTAGAGCGCATGTACTATTCTTTGAAAGAACGTCGCTATAAATTTATAAATTAAGTACATGAAAAAAATTACACATACTTGTAGTTAAATATTCAAATAGGGAATTAAAGGATTAAAAAATATTAATAAAATTAGAAAACTAATTGCTCTCATTTAGATTTGAACCCAGGAGCAATAAAGTACAACACAGACACTCTAACAACGACAACGCTGATACTGCAAGATATCAATTAAACAGGAAGATTTCTAAAACTAATATACATTGGACACGTGTCTTTTTATTTCGATTGTAGTTTTATAAAATAAACTCATAACGAAGTCTAAATTAGTGCCATAAGCATAATAAATAAATTATTATTAAAAATAGTTATTTGTTTGAGTTGTACGAAAACTGTCTGATTTTGACACGAGTAACAGGTTTTTTAGACAGCACGAAGCGGAATCCAGCGATATTACGAGACCGAAAAGTACATTTTTTGTATGAAAAATGACAAATGCTATGAAACGTTAATCAGATTACTTGCTTTTTATAGTTTTTCAAATAAATAGTATATGCTGTAGAGCGTCAATCAAGCTACTTTTCTGTACTGCACAGTAATCAAGATTAATTGCAACAGCTCCGAAATGATCTACTGTTATCAAAAATGCAATAACAAAATAGAAGTTTATTACAGTGCTTGAAAAAAAGAGGTAATTAAACATAAAATTGAACTGTTGACTGTCAGCCGCCTTCAGCTGACTATAAAAATCACACATTATTCTATTGGAGCGTTATCTCTCAACGCCAATGGTCATTAATCAATAAATGAGTGAGAGAGAGCGAGAGAGAAAGAGGGGACCCAGACCAGTATATCTATCGACGATGCTTTAAATTATTTCTATTGCTTTAATGCATTTATAATGTTTAATTAGTGAATTAATTAATATAATTGTGACTATTGTGCTACAATTATTCACAACACTAAATTTTCGTTTAAACGCATGTAAAGGTAAGATTCAAATAGTTTAAATGCCAAGTCAGAAATTTAAGGTGTTCTAATTTTTATTTTAAAGATAAGAAAATTTTATTGCTACAGGGTACGAGAGTGTATTAAAGACGTTATCAATGAAATACGAAAATATCAAACCTTGTTATAGGCACCAGTTGGAAATAGGATATGATTTCAGTCTGAAAACGCGTTCCAATGTTGTGCACTTAGGGTGTTTCGAGATAAATGAATTTTCCAAGTATATATCGGAGGTGTGAAAGTTGATGGCCGGTACGCCCTCGATGTAGCAATATACCAAAATACACTAATTTCAGTTGAAATTAAAGACCTATTTACTTAATTTACATGTAGCAAAGCAATTCAGATTGTCAATAACATATTACACGACTCTAATTTGAATGGCATCGCTCAATGTTACCTAGAATTAATTAAACACTGCTATACACAAAACTACTTTGAATTCAACAACAAAATCTACACAAACATTAAAGGCTTAATTATGGGCTCTCGCTTGTCTCTAATTTTAACAAAAATTTTCCTCGATAACTTAGAACACAATCAAATTAAAAACACAATACAAAATTCACACACGAAATAGCAAATAATAACAAAATGAAATTTTGATTTAACAATAGAAATAATAGCCAAAAAATTTCAATATTCAAAAAATCTACCCTAACTGATCACAAAATACATTAGTCATCATTTAGACCTCAACTTTCAGCATCTTTCAACTATTTTCACGGCCCCAAAAAATTTTCAAATGGAGAAAAGCTTACAATAGCTTACAACAACAATATTCCATTTCACGTTCATCTTAAAACATTCAGTAGAATCATAAATAAATACCATTTTACAAAGAACACGCCACTTACACCTACAGGTTTCATAGACATTCAAAGCATTCCCTTTTGTGATCAACTATTATACAAAATTGCTTCAATTCTACAAAAACATAACTTTACAATTTCCTTTAATTCACCAACTAACCTAAAAAGCTTTTTAAAAGTGTCTGTCAGATAACAACTATAATTTCGACTCAGATTGTAATTTCACCATTCTACACATATCCAATAATTTCAACTTCAACAAATACGCTGACATACATGATACATAAAAATACTAATTACTCCAAATATGAATTAACGAATAACAATATACCAACGCCACTTATAGTAACATAAAAATACCTCGTAATAACACAAAACGTAGAAATTGCAAACACAAAGTTACAAAATGCACAATAAAATTTTACCACCATTTTTATAATTTCAAATTTCGTACACACCCGGATCACTTCGTACACGTGGATTTTTTCAATACCATCATATCAAATTTCAAAAGTAAATGCATCAAAAGTTTTGTCATCATTATACATTAGCAACTAAAACGAATAACTTTTTTCTAATTTATTTTATCCTAAAGTTTTGTTCTTTGACTGTTTTTTAAACTCAAATATTTTAATTATTTTATTAATAAATATACATCTAAAATAAAATATTAACTATATAAAACGACATTGTGTAAGTAAATAAATAAAATTAAACTATTAACAATCACTAAACTATTAATAATCATTCAGTCTGAGAATGTTTTAACCTAATAGTTGTAAACGAAAACGTTCGCTGCAATAAAAACACAAACTGTTGAGACAGTTACTATCTTTATATTTTATTGAAACAATTCGTTAAATTGTGACTTTTGGCCGATTATGACGACCATCACTTCACATAATACATGAAACGTTTGGCGTATAGAAAACAAATTTTGTTGATAAATTAGAACTATTTTGAGTTATTGGGCAATTGTGTAGTAGCGCAATGTTAAACTTTATTGAATATTTCTGTCAAGGAATGACAGCTGAGTTAATTCAATGCCGTCCGCAATCGTTGTTAAAAACTCTATCGCCCTATTAAAAAATCCTTTATAATTGGAACGGAAACTTGCCTTAGAACCTAGCTTTGACTATCGTTTTTCCTTTGATTTCTGTAATAATGTTCTTTATCATATTAAAATTTTTAACAAAGGAACTATAAGAACGCCCAGTATCTATCTATATATTTTTGCGTTAATGTAAGAATTTCTGGTATAGGGCTATTCGAATTATTTATTACGGTACCCTGCAATATATTTTAAAAAAATGTTTCCTGTTATCAATACAAATTCTAGTTCTAAATTTCTATAAATAGTAGAACACACAAATATTTTCGAAGACTAGATTGTAGGCAGTTCCAATTTTACTGTCTTAAAGTGTTTCCGAGCCGACACTGGATTGACCACGCCCATGTGGCAATGTGTCGACCTGGATATGAAAAATGTACATATTTACCACAGTTGTGTGAAAACAGATAACTACGCAAAGAGCTTTCAGTGTAGCTTACCTCATCTCGATAAATTTCCTTGGATAAGTACTCCACTGCACTTTGTGGCCTGAGATGGCAGTGCGATCAACAATAGATACATCGTTTGTTACTAGCCAGGAGAACAGCTCACTATCAAATTCCGATTTTAAAACTTGAAAGGAACTCTTCAGCATAATAAAAGACTATCCTGCTGATAGATAATTTCATCATGACAAAATTATGTTCACATAGTGTGTTAATCCATTTTCTCCAACAAATGACTCGTCATCGTTTCCGAAGCTTCTCTCTTCAACTAAGGGCCCTTTCATTTGCTTTGTTTGTCTTGATTTTTGCTTTTCTTGTCCAATAGGCTTTCTTGTTTAAATTTGTCAGCATTTAATTTATTTTGACCACTAAGTTTATCAGACTCCTACTTCTTATTCTCCAACGCCAGTTTCTTTACTAATGATGGCTTCTGTAACATCAACTATTTTCATTTTGGAAGTTTTAGCAGCTTTCTTAGAAATGAATCTTTGAAGTAATAACGCCTGGAATGAGGGACGACTAGATATTTAGCTTTCGCCACCATCACATACAAGAACGAAAGGTTCGGAACTTCAACTGAGGTCATTTTTATATAGGTCTTGTTTATTTCATTGCATTTTTGTTCATACGTTCTCCTGCATTAGGACTAAATCTTTCATACTAGGGCACAAACATTTTATTTGCTCTCATATCTTCAATACTATGGTAATTTTGCCATGCCAACTAGAATTTAGGTGATTTTTGAGGTATTTTAACAGCAATTTTAACACGTTAAACATCATTTGTTATTATATCTAGATTTTATTTTCTTATTCGAGAAGATGTGATGGTATTTTTCAACGCCATCACTCAAATTTACTTTGGAAAAAGGACATCTATGTTTTTCACCCACTGTTTTATAGTAAATTTCACTTTTTCAGGGAATCAAATTCGATTTCCTTCAGATTTTTTTCATTAGCCCAAACAAATGGAAGTACGACTGACCTAAATCATGACTAAAAGCTGAATGCAGCATACGTCACCATCTGATTTTCTGGATTGTCGACTGATTGACCGTGAGGTTTTACATATTTTTATATGACCTTTTCTATCTAAGTTTTTTTAACATTTGTATGTATTGTTGTCTCCGGTTCAAGAAATTAGAGAAGAATAACGCGCTGGAGATTACAGATTACAGTTGCCATAACTTGAAAATAGGTAGTCTCTCAAAAATAAATTGATACATTCTGAGCTACATAAAATTGAGGTTTCGATGGTTACTTAAAATTAATTTTATAACCGCGTGGAAAATGAATTACTAGTCATTATCAATCTAATTGCTTTTGCAGAATTATTTGGTCTTATTCTAATATTTTTCCAATTATATTATTATGGAAATTATCGTTTAAAATATTTTATGCTTAGTTGCTGATATTATATGGTTATCCAGTTGTACAGCAATCCCTTTTTCCAAGTTTGTAATTTCTTCGTTCCTTTCTTTGTGTTTTCTAAAAAACTAATTTTAGTTTTCAATTGCAACCATATTTATCTACATGGAATATTAATTCAAACTTTTAACGATTTATTTTCTAAACAATTTTAATTGTTTGAATACTTTAGAAGATAATGGGTTCTCATAAGTAATAAATATAATTAAATCTTTAAATAATTCTCATTAAGTATTTCTCAAGCACACATTAAATAATGAATAGTTCAATTACTGTAACTCGTCCTGTATATCATTTTCCGTAATTTAAAATTTCAGGTTAAATATAAGTAATTACGCTAATTTTATTATAATATTAATTACTGTCAATAAATAAAAAAATAAAGTTATGAAGTTTTTTTTATTACCCATTCAATTTGATTTATAAAAAAGATGGGAAATAACTGTATGTTATACACACTGCGCAAATTAATACTTTATTGATATGCGTTAGCAATTAATATTATTGTTAGCCATTTTTAGGTCAAATTGCTACCGCTATATTTAAAATTACTATTATTCTAATCATTAAAACATTTAGGGCAACGTACGCTCTTTATCTTCAATTGTTGAATATCTTGAAAATATGCTCGATGCAACTGCCTTCACCAGGAAGCCGTAAGGTGACCTCGGTTACACTAGTGAATGTTTCCGTACTTGTACACCTGCAGAGTGTGCACTTACAATTGTTATATTTATTTTAAAATCTATTATAGAAAATCAGAAAATCAGTAATTGTTTGATTAATTAAAAGATAAATCAAATTTTTATTCTTTTACCTTATTATTTGACGTAACGAAGTCGATTAAAATAAACTATTTTTTATTTTGTAATTAAATTATAGCGCATTACTTTGCGTAACGCTTTTACCACAATTAATTAATATTCTAACTATAAAACTATAAAATAGAGTTCACATATTGTTGAGCACAAAATACAAAAGGCCATTTTTTTATTGTACCTAAAATATGTATTACTATACAGAGTGGCCTACAACCGACTAGTATTTTTGGGCTTGGGCAAAGTAATGATTATAATTGAAAATACAAACCATGCCATTTGTTACTTGAAAGTTACAAAATTACTTCCTAAACATAACATCTCAAAATGGCCTGTGAAATGCACTTGCGTACACTTCGAGACGTTAAACACACGTTGCGATAGGTCTCCATCTATGGTTGCAACTTCTTAAATAATGGCTTCTTTAAGAGTCGTCAAACGTCTTATGTATGACCTATCTGTCAAATGTCCCCGCATGAAGAAATCGAGCCTTTTGGGCAGTGCGCCATTTTGTTGTAAGTAAACACTCTTTAGATCCATCCAAACTTACCACGTAACACGCTCAGTTTAGTGTAGTTTACAAATAAAAGCTTCCTCGCGTTTCCAAACTTCCTGATACCATATCATACAAATATGTTAGGAAAATGTAACTATTTCTCAATACTTTCTTCACAGAACTATATAAATAGAACAATGAGCAATGAAATCCGAACTTCGAGATCTTCCGCTATTATATCAAGCATGATGTTGCAAATATTGATTCTTCTTTGTTAGTCTTCAGAGAAAGTTTTTGAGTTACTTGAATTTTGTACGCGTAGAACTTGAACTCACTTAATATACGTCCCTAGGATATTCGAAAAAGTTCTAATATTCTGACTTGTTTACGCTTTTCCGGTGCAATCATCTTTTTAGGTAATTCATGGTTGATTATTTATAACGTTACACGATTTTGTGTGCCTAGATAGCGTATACCTATTGATTTTGGTGTTTTATAAATTCAAGAAGCATCGATATACGATCTTGGTTACTTCCGCCTAGGCGAGAGCAGTAATAGTTTTTTGTGCGCAGTTTAAATGTATATTAACGCATTGTATTACGCAATAATTGGCAACCATGGAAGTCATATCATTCCTACAACACTATTCCTATTTACACCACATTTACTTTTTCAGCCTATCCAAACATGACATAGAAATTAAGTAAATTTACTTCAAATTAATAGGGTTTATCAATTTTGACTACTACATGTCAATTAATTAAATTTACATATTTACTTCGTTAATCAAGAAATATTTTTATTCCTAATTTTTACTTCACATCTACAGGCAACACCTTGCATCAACATTTACAATCTTTTAATGAAATTTAATTTCTTAACAGTTTAATACTTACAATTTTTTATAGTTGACAACTTGGATTATTAAGTCATTAATTATGTTACCTTTTGTTGATAATAATAATTAAAAAATAAATTAACTTCCACCATTGTATGATTCTGAAGTTCCTTTGTAATTTAGATACTGCATTAACTATGTAAAATAATTGTTACGCAGCTGTAAGGGGCTGCAAGGCAAGTTTTGAATTTTTGTTTTCATTGACAAACAAAAAATATGTTATTTTACAAAATTTTGCAAAAAAAATGGCATGTAGGAAGATTTATTTAATTCTGCATATTTCACCAGCGGAAGTTTTAACTGGTACCAAAATAGAGAATTCAATTTTTAAAGGATTCTTTGATTTAGTTGCCTCGGATAAAATCTGAAAAAAATTTTTTAATCGCTATTTTTTGTTATTCCTTTTGGCCTAATTTGTTAGATTTGCATCAGCTCCATTATATTTATTTGTAAGTAAACATTTACATCATTTCGCTATAAATCACATTTAAACTTATACATGTTTTACAAACTGTGTACAAACATTTATTATTCATTAAACCATAGATACATTTTTCGTTAACGAAAGTTTTTATTTTAACTGCATTTGTTTATTACCAACTTTTGCTTACAGATGCGCGGTAAATTCGTCAAGTTTCGAACAAAACAATGATTTTCCAAATTTTGCCTTGTACTTCCCCTACGTGATACGAGTTTGTTTTCGTTACTTAATTATTAATTTAATTTTAATATAGTCCTCTAAAATAAAGACCGTTTCATTAAACAATTGTCTTAAACATCATTGCTCAAAAAGGAATTCTGAATACTGCGCCTACATCGAATTAAGCGGGCATCTTATGTCCAGTTTAAAATTGTATGCTAAGTTGGTTTCTAAAATCTGCAACACAAAGACTTTGATGCTATGTGAATTATTTAACCTACGTCGTTGGCACTGAAATATTGTCATAAAGTAGATAGCACCTTTTTAATTCCTAAAAAAAATCTGGTGTGAAACAACACACGACTTTCTCTTACGCACATATGGCACATATGCCAATAGTGTCCACAAATCATTAGACTATTGCCTACGTTTATTT
>JAHWXV010210981.1:0-12728 GCA_024586415.1 Phrixothrix hirtus | reverse complement strand
ATTAGCTCTAATATAAATTGCAAAAGTAAAGTGTATTCAAATATGAAAATAAAATGTGTTGTAGTGGTACTTGGTTTATAAATTCTATCTTGTACACTTTAATTAAAATTGTTAATACGAAGCGATGAATACAATAATAATTTAATAATGTTACCTTTAAGGTTTTCAATAGAGTTTTTTATTTTTAGAAAAGATCTCCTCTACCTAAAAAAACTTCAGAGGCTTTTTTAACAATTACTAGCATTAAAATATAAATGACTTAAAATGTAAAATAGAACAAAACCCTTTCATTTTATTCAACTAGTCCGTTATTCCTTTTTCTCTTTTCTTAAATTTTTTAATAGAAGGTAAAATCTTAATCGGATTAATTTCCGTTTGCAAAAATGTAAATTTGATTCCATTTTATTAAAAGAGCCGAAAGCTTATAAAATCGCAAGTAGGCATTCCAGCTTGAATACACCCACATCCAATTCTTATAAAATACATAGTTCCAGTTTTAAATAACTCATGACGGCTTCGCATTTTAAATGAATTAATAGCAGGAAGTTTAACTTAAATATTTGCTCAAATTTAACTTAGATACTTACAAATAACAAAAAGGAACATATACCATAGCATAAAACACTAAAAATTTAAATCGTATTCGTGTCGGCTCGAAATTGGAAATGTCATTTAACGCGTTAGCATAAGAAAGGAAAAAACTGATGAACGGAAGCAAACAATTACCAGCTTACAATTACATAGCACATCGAAAAAGGTCGGTATGCGTTGCGGTTTCTCCTAGGATTTCTACACGGAAAATAATACTTTAGTTTTACAGGAATGTTTGTTAAAGCGTACCCGACTAAAAAATATTTTCGAAACTTTGCCCAACAGCGGGTTAACGACTTGAAAGTTTTAAATGTACTAACTAAAAATACACCTAGACGCTTTTAAAACTAAGCCTGGCGTTATTTAACTACACTGTGCGTCAACGTACGCAACAAAAATAATTATATTTCTAGAACAAAAGTTTAGGAAGCAAAGTTTGGCCATTTTAAACTCTCCATTTGAATAATTTAAAAGTAAAGGAGAAACATGATAATAAACAAAATATTTTGGAAGCGTTACTGTCATAAAATTGTTTCCAAAACCAATTCGTGGTGCTCTCATAAATGTTTTAAACGAAAGAGCATTAATCAAGTTTGTGAAAATGTAAATATTAGGGTGGAATCTTTAAATCGTTGCCATACACTTAAACCTCCCTTGCTGATGCTTAGCAGTAAGTGCATTTTGTAAACTACAGTTGATGGAAAAGTTCTCCTTTTATTGGAAAGCATCTCGATCAGTAATTATAATAGCACTCGTTTTGACGTTGCAATTCTATTAAACGAATGGTTTTGGTTTCTTAGTCAATTTGGTTAATTGAACCTATATAAACTTTATTAGAAAATATATTTTTAAATGAATTAAGGAGTTAAATAGCTAATTGCCATATTTTAGCACTTTTACTAAAATTGTTATTTTCACACAATTAGTAAAGGAAAAGAGATTTAGTGCAAAGATTTCCAATATTCAATTGATAAATCAAACTGCAACACTTTTGCATTATAAGTAATGTCTTAACTAGTAGAATATTTTAAATTTCCATTTCAAACAAGTACACATTATAAAGCAGTGAATTATTTAAAGGGTGTAAACGAAATGAATTCGCAATAGATGTAACCTCAAACGGCGATTTAAGTATCATGTTTTCATATTTATTAGATATAATAGAAATTAATAACAAATCATGCAAGATGCTTAACCCTAACGTTTAAATATTTTCAGGACGTACAGTGTGATCAAAAACAGCTAGAAGATTCTTAATATAGATAAGTTCGCAAATTAATCGTTTTTGAGATACAAACGATTTTCTCTTTTGGCATCGGCACCTACATACATGACTGATTAGTTTTGTTATTTGGCTCAATAATAAGGAACAGCCTAAGATTTTGTAAACTAAAACATTTTGAAAGATGAATAGGTACGGGAGTACTTTTTCATGACTTAGGACACTTGGTTACACTCCTTTGAATTTTTGTATTTAGAGTCATTTAAAAAGTTTGGTGTAGTGTAACAGCTAATTGAGAACTGTTATCAAACAACGCAAGTATAAGCAGGTGTTTTTGCAAGGGTGCGAGATTTTGTTTTCAAGGTGATGAAATTTTGAACGTCTTCTTTAATAATTGTGGCTTTGTTATTAAATGATACTACTAATAAATATTTAATAAATGCTTTATGCTAACGTGTTTCAAGAAAAGTAATATACTTTTCGAAGCATATTTTTATATATCATTAATAATTTATTTTGTGTGGAGAATCCCTGCCTTAATGTTGTTACACAAAATAGGTGGTCCTTGGTCCTTTCCTTCGTCTTTGATGCCTGCTTTATCTTTTGAGTTGTTCATAATCTTCTCTGCTCCATGACTGGTAATAATGACTACGACGATTTTCAATTTCTCTAAACGAAGAACCACTTTCATGAAAACAAAGAATTCGATCTCTTCCCAATGCTCTAGCAAAACAGAAGAATGACAATCGAAATAATCTTTAGTAGCAATCAAAAGGAACATTAAATCAAAGATAAAACATACTAAAAACGTCCGAAAAAACAGTAACAGATAGCAAATGTTACATTTCTAATAAATTATTATCTATTAGTAGCCCAATAGTTATACAGGGAGGTATCGCTGCAGATACTTTTTGGGATGTACGCCATAAAACTTTTTCTAAATATTTGGAATTCAACATTGCATAAGGTTATTCAAAAGTAAGTTCCCAGTTTGAAATAGCTGTAGTTTTTATACATATGAACAGTTTGGTTCCATATACATATATATATATATATAGTTTTATAAGTGATATTTATTAAAGATTAATCTTTTACTAGAATTTGTTTCTTGTAAAAATTATTGCAAATAAAATATTTTTTGATAAAAATAAAACCTGATCCAATAATTTTTACAAGAAACTACTAATAGTAGTAAATATTAATCTTTATATATATATAGCATTATGCTATAGAGGGCGTGGGGTTTCTTTTGATATGTTTTTGTTTAACTTTCGTTTCTATTGTAGCTGTCACCCTTATATATACAGTTTTGTAGAATACTAGTAATAATTCTTTGATAATCATTATTTTCATGATGGTTTTGCGTTTAGAAGTTCGTATTGGCCTCATTCAGTGCTATTATGAATGCAACAGACAATATCCCAACGCATTGAGAAGATTTCAAACTTTACATGGACTGAGAAATGGACCCTGCTCTGTAACATCATTTCGTTAGTTGATGAACAAATTTGAAGAAACTGGTTCGGTTACCGACAAAAAGCGTTCGGGTAGACCAAAATTGGTAGAAAATAAAGTCAGTGAAGCTCTAGTTTTACAAGAAGTTCAAAAAGCTAGTGAAAATTCTGCATATAATGTTTGTAGTGCTAATAAAGTTGCATAGCGTTTGGAGATGAGTTATTCAACAATGTGGGCAATTCCGAGAAGGCAGCTTAAGTTGTATCCATGCAAAATAAAAATGCTTTTTGAACTCAAACCGCAATATAAGGATTTTCGTGTCACTTTCGCTTTGCAAGTGTTAACAAAAATTCAAAATAATGCTCAATGGCTAGACATAATTTTTTGGGCAGATGAAGCACATTTTGAATTAAATAGAGGCGTTAACACACATAACTGCAGGATGTGGGCAGAAACTAATCCAAATGAAGTTCTTCAACAAGCATTACATAATGTCAAGATTACTGTCTGGTGTGGCTTTACATCTAACTTTCTAATTGGTTCTTATTTCTATGAAGAAATGGTAAATGGACAAACTAAAACAGCAACAGTGAATGGGCAGCGATTTCTTCGAATGTCACAAAACTTTATAATACCAGAATTACAGAACTATGATATCGCAAATATTGTTCTTATGCGCACCCCCTCACATACACAATTCCGTAAAAACACTATTAAGAAACACATTTGATGATCGTGTAATTAGCAGACATTTTCCAAACAGATAGCCTTCTAGGTCACCAGATATCAATCCAGCTGACTAGTGGTTTTGGGGTTACCTCAAAGAAAGGGCATTTCTTAGTAGACCTACTACTTTTGAGGAATTAGAACAATCCATATCACATGTTATTGAAAAAATTCCACTAAATGTCCTTTACAATGCCGTTCATAGCATAGAAGAACGACTATATCCCATTGAACAGCATGGAGGTGGTCATCTTTAACTCTTTCTTATTTGTTCTTTTTTATAAATAAATCCCCGTTTCTTTACAAACAAAATGGTGTTTTTCTTTTTTCAGTATCTCAAAAATTCGTAAACCAATGGCCATTTAAAACTGGGAACTTACTTTTGAATAACCTGATATATCAAACTTGTTGGGTATACAATATGACATACCTTTTAAGGGGTAAAATATATAGACCACATAGTGCGGAAAATTAAAAGTAATACGAATACCGAAAAGTTCTTTTTTTTTGAACAGTGACGAGTCGACAATGAATATGCTTTCATAACCGCCAGTAAGTGTCGATTACTAAATAAACATATTCGTGTTTTAAGCGCATAAACACAAAACTGTACGATAATAAACCTTTTTTAGATGTCATCAATCGGTGAACGGTAAACAGAATTTTGAAGATTAAAGCCATTTAACATCATACGTCGCACACAATTATGTATGTATTTAGAACAATGGTGATTTTTTTGAGTACTGTTTATGAAGATTTTATAAGCATAGGTTTTGCAAAATTCATTCTGTTCCTTGTAAAAATATTAAAATAAATAAATTTTCATCTCAATTAACGCATTCTATGATAAAATAATAAAACAAATTTTTCTCAAAAGGAATTAGCCGATAACACGTTTCACTTTCTTAAAACATTTTCAAACAAGGTCTCTTCATTAATAATTAAAATTAAGACAGTGTAAAACTAGATTTTATTCATAAAAAAATTCGTAAAGAGTTTTAATTTTAAATTTCGGATGACGTTACACAATTTCAGAAACCAAAATCGCTTGTTAGAGGCAAAATAACAGTGATGTTTAAAGAATTTCGATAAATAACTGCTTATATTGCCTATTCATTTAAACACACTTGGTACAATAAATGTTGTAAAAGCTATTTTTATTTGTCAATTATGCATAAATTGCTCAAGATTGTTGAAAAAATTTTTATTCTAAATTGCCTCATTTTTGAGAAATGACAATCCCCTTATTCACATCAGTATTTATTACATTAGCAAACCGAATTATGCCTGATGTGGTCTAAAAACGTAGCACACGTTACTGTAAGCTGATACGTTAGCTAAGTCAGTTATATTTTTGACAATGAGTTAGCTGTTCAGGCTTGATAAACCATATACAACTCGTACATAATTAGGAGAAAAGGACTATTTTTTAGTATTCATTTTGGTTTTAATTTTACGCATGTTGTGTATGCTCTCCTTTCATCACCTAAAAGGAATTTGATATTATCTAAAACACTCAGTATAATAAATAATTCAACCGGTCGGCTAGGAGTCATTTAAATCTTCGTTACAATTTTCGTAATCGACGATTAAATCGTAATTAAACATAGGAAGTTGATGATGTCATCAATTAACGCAATTAATGTTCATCACCATATCTAAGAATTCTATCAATGTTACATAAGAATACCTAGATAATTAAGTAGAAGTAATTTAAATGTAATAAAATGTAAATATCGTATTTTTAGAATTAGATTAAGTGAGATGTAATACGACAAAAATAGCAAACGAAATAGACAGGTCATAACGGCTTGAATAAACATTCAAATTTAAAATAAAACTTGCAAGTTTGCCGACTTTGCCGCATTAAAAAGATTAGTAAAATGAAAGTGAAAAAAGCTACAAACCGACACGTTTATGCAAATGAGTTGTTTCGCGAGAAACTATAATTCAACGAACAACTACTTTAAAATCATTGGTTGAAATTCAAAATGTAGTAAATACCATTGGTCAAACAAGATCTACAGAGTTAATAAAAAGCCAAGTACAAGGATAAACGACGTCTTTTCATCGAGGTTGCTGCAGGTTTAAGTAATCATCAAGTACAGTCCATCTAAACAGTACAAATAGTGCTTCAGAGAGACCCGATGTACAACCCCATCGTACTTTGTAATTTAGAGAAGGAATTTCCCACAATTAGTTAGTTCTACACATTAATTTGAGGGTAAATAGCGCCGCTTGAGTTACAAAGAAGAACAAGAACAATTTGCTTACCAAGCATTCTGTAAGTGAGACCAACTAAAGGCTACAGAGAACTCTGCAGATAAGAAAATTGAAGACTATAGAAATAAGGTAGAATAAACATTTAATTTTCGCGAGTGTAAAAATAAAGTCGGTAGCTTAAATCAAAATTTCAAAGACAATTAATTTATTTTATAACGTAAATTGAAAATCCCTTTAAAATTGTATAGACAAGAGATTGAGATTCATGCATGGACGCCTAAATACGATAGTTTACACCCTTATCTGCATAAAGAAATATTTTGTAAATTCTTTAGTATTTAGAACCTTTTTAACGGTAACATTGTTGTGTATTTGTCTGTTTTAAAATCAGTAAGTGTTCATTGACGACAGTAATTATCGTAAATATTATTTTTTTAACTTTCAAACTTTTAAAGAATTATTAATTAGAAATATAAATAAAAAGTTCCAATTTTATTATTTTAATGTACAGATATTATTGCATATTATTCATTCTAATAAATAATTATTTGAATATTGTGTTATTTGTTCAAAGAGATAAATATTGTAGTTAACCAGAGATACAACGGTAGTTGGAGGTAAAGTTATTTTTCAAGGTTGTCCATTCGTAAAGGACAAGCTATAACAATATAGGTTTGTGGTCGAAGACAATTTAATTAAATTTATAACTTAATAATTGACTGCTCGATTAACCCAAAAGTACTTGATAAAATACCAAATAAAAGTCTCGACCGCCAACAAAGCTAGATGGATCTTAAAAGCAAATAATACTCCTGCTTAATTTCCTATTTAACTACATAACTTTAGAAGTAAGGATTAACATAAAACAAGTACTCGAAATTCCGACAAAGTAAATCGTACGACGTAAAGGGGAAGGTTGCTAGTGATTCTGCCTAAACATAACATTAGATTGACAAGTATTAAGTCCACGGGTGAAACAACATTTCTAAACAATGAACTTTGCAAAAAGCGACATGAAAATTCTATTTAAAAAAATAGTTCTGTGAGTTGTAATGGAAACAAACAGGCTTTATATTATAAAAAGAAGGACCGGCAGAAAAACGTTTTTTTTTTGATTAGTGTTTAGATCTAAAGATCTTCTTCTTGCGCTCTTGGTTTATCAACAACGCCCGAAGATATCACCAACTACGTATAGTCACAAGTTGCGTTATTCCATAGTAAATAGTTTCTGGCCATCACTCAAGGATACCCCAAGAAAATATTAAGAGTTCAACGGCCGGTTTGTATTTTGACCACAAGACGATTGCGAAAATCTGAGCCATTAATTTATACATTAGCATAACGCCTCATTTACAAAACTGCATAATTAAGAACCTTTAACCGCGTAACAACGTGTGTCCGAAAATCTAACACTAACCTACTTTTATGGATAATTTTATAATTGTGTTATAATCACTAATTTTAAGGAGTTGTGAAAGTTTCTAATAACTAAACTTATTGCACTTTGCTTCCTAACGTTGCTGTAACGCTGTAACGTGTTATGATTATATAAATGAGTTGTATTATAAACATTGCTGTAATAGTAGAATGTGCACGCCCTCGTGCAGAAGGGATTTGTCTTCGTTGGGGTCGCATAGGAGTGCAATTTGATTATTTCGTATCCTTCTGGACGTAAAATCATGAACTGGCACATTTTTATGGGAAGGCAATATACTTATTAATTCGGGTTTTACACCTACTTAATTCTGTAAACAATTGAGGTGAGATAGTGGATATATGTATGTATTTCGATGTCAAAAAATGGATTTGATGTAAATTTAATAACTCTTGAAGCATAGTTGTCCTTGAGAAAGAATAAGAGACTTCTAAATGTTATGGTACTTGCAAAAATGTTGCGGGTTTTATTTGAATAGGAGGTAGGCAGTAGGATAGCGTTCTTCATATAGTGAAATATACTTTAGCTTGTGAATAAGATAATTATATTGACAGCCGAAATGGCCATAATAATTGTAATTTTTATGTATTTTGTAGCAGTTGAATATAATATTAACGTGCCTAGTTCCTCATCCAACGCTAACGATCCATTTGGTTCGGAATTGAATGAAGATAATATTCTGGACAATGAATTCTGAGATACCATTCTAATGTCATAAGAGTTCAAGAAACATTATAGACATTTTGACAATTACTAAAAATAAAGACATTCAAAGATACTCAGTATAGGTACCAACTACACTTACGTAATATACAAAATTTTACAAAAAATGTGTTTTAGTGTTATTAATAAAAGTATGGTTTTGTATTACAATACGCATTTTCATAATAAATGATTATTCATTGTATGTTGTGTGCTTATTGTTACTCTGTGAATATATCTTTTTTATTTCAAAACCTCCGACCCCTTGTTCTTTTTATTTTATTTGATTTGGTTTAATGTCTGAAATATACATTGAAATTATTATCAAGTTAGAGTTGCTTCTTACTTATTAAGGTTATTTAATTTTAATATTAACATGGCAAGTGTAACTATATCACGTATATGCCTACTTTTCATTATTGTATTAGCTTTAATTAATTTTGAAGGACATGCAATTACACAGTATAAGTAATTTCATCCAAATCTGACACACAATTTGGATTTTCTCTTAATATATTAATTTAGAACTGATAAATGATTTTAGTGTATTCTATTCATCTCGAAATACAACACTAATGATATTATATGTAATGCTTACTCACAAATTACCATTATAATACCAGTTTCTGCGCAGTTATCTATGGGTGCCTCTCAGTAATTTGTATCGTCTTCAGATGGTGACTATTATTTCAAATAAATAGATAACGTGGTGATTTCACGAAATGCTCAGATTATTCTGGCGTCCTACACTTTTAGTTCCCTTTTAATTTAAATGGACCATAAAGGTTCATTGTACATAATGTGCTTTAGAGCCGACTGCTCTAGAGAATCTGTTTAGGTATCGCTATAGTCGATCTGATTTATTTATTTTAATCTTAATGTAACCGAAAGTCATTTCTGGACATTTGATTTCATAGCATCAATTAAAACTGACGTGAATTCAACTTAATCTCATTTTTTTATATTTTGTTGAATTAATCACCATAATGAACTGTCTATTTAAAGCTTACCGAGCTTTTGCTGTAGAACAAATAGATAAGATTTTATATCCTCATAAATCCGATTTGTGTAGGAGAGAATGGTCTTGTTATCTATAAATTTCTTAATTGCACGAGCGTAATTCAATTAAATATTGATCACGTTATTCATTCATAAGTGAACGTTTATACTTTAAATAACTAACTTTATAGCAAGGAACTTTCCAACTTTTTAATTTTATTTCCAAATTTAGCAGTATCTGAACAAATATGTATATAATTATTTAACAGATTTAAGTTCCTTAAAGATAACTATAGAAGTATTGCAACTATTTTATAAAAAAATGGATTAAATATTAAACCACTAAGATACATGAATATTTAAGCAGATTATGTAGGATGTGAATTTCTTTGCGAAAATCCTGAAATGGCATTGCTATAATTGCTTCCTTACCCTTGTTCTACAGAAGTTTCAACATCCTAAGAATATTTGCTCTAAAGCTGAGAATAATGTTTACCCTTATATAAGTCTAAAATATAGTAAACATTTCCTTCAATTATTCGTCTTATAGTATTTAGTTTAATACAATGAACTTGATTAGTGTAGCGGTAGCGGTAATGCAAATTAGAACTTTCAGAAACTGTAAAGTTGCGTTAATTGCCTTTGTACTTATTTAAAGGGAGCTAAAAATACTTGCAATACAAAAACTCCTTTAATGCTAAACTTATTAAAAATCATATTTTGAATACTATAAAAGTTCTGTTAACAAAACGTTATTTCAAATTTAACTCCATGGATTGTAAATTAAACATTTCATTAAAGGACCTGTCTGGCCTTTTCAATTTACTGTTTAAAAATTTTAATTTGTCGGCCTTTATATATTACAATTTACCTCATAACAAATTCTTATGTCGCTTCCAACAAAGTGGTCGTTAAAACACTACAATAATATTTATTTTATGTAGTAAATACAACAACTTTCTTGAAATTATTAAAGCGGGTGTTTAATTCTATTTCAACATATAAGCTATTTTAAGATTATTGTGAAGGGCATAGTGTCGTTATTTAAACAAGGGACCATATAAGTAACATACATACAGCTAATTTTAGATACACTTCTAAGCTTTTAGATTTTTTCTAAATTGAAGAATTAATAAAATTACTATTTTATCGTTCAAAATTATTTCATTGTTATAGTAAACAAGATTAGTGTAAGATAAAATAAAACTTCATTAATTGATATGATTATTGGTAAATTACAAATAGATACAGAATGTCTCAGAATCCTTATTGTAGCCCTTATTAATGATTGGATAAAAAATTTAGAGAAACTGGATAAATTCAATACAAACTTAAATCATGGAGGCGTTGGTTGAAGTAAACTTCGAACGCAAAATGGCATTTAATGAGAGGCCCAAGCAATCAGTTGCCGAATTAAATGTACTAAAATTCGCAGTGCACGGAATTCAGCCAGATAACTCTATAAACATGCCTTATAAGATTACGATTTTTCAAAGAACAAAAGAAAAGTATTATCATACCAGGTTGGAGTTTTATCAGACAATGAAGACAACCGAAAAATGACACATCTTCTTGACACGTTCTCTATTTGATACAAAACATTCCACATAACTGAATAAGTTAACCATCAGAACTACCGTATTTGGCATACGATACGCCACGAGAAATGTTGAAACATGAAAGAGATTCGCCAAAAGTTAATCTGTGATGCGCGAGTAGAAGATACTGCATTATCTACCCTTTCTTTTTCAACTATTTCACAGTGAAAAGTGAATCTTATTTAGTAATGGTTCAAAATGCGTTTATTATAGAATAAACAGAATAAATGTTATGAATTAAACCATTTTTCAGCGTGATGGTGCACCATGACAAAGTTTATAGATGATACTTTGTACAGGTTAAAGAAAATCAAAAGTACGACAAAGTAGTTCTCAAGGATCGTTATAGATTAACACAATCAAACTGGATAACAAAAATTTAATATATTCGTTGGAAACTTCATGTTATTGTTTAACTAATCTAATAAAAATGAAATAAAGGCGTTTGTTAACAAATAACAATAACTGTTATCATTTAGTGGAAATATAATTCGCAACGTCAAATAGAAATTGTAAAGTATTACTGAAATGTATTAAATATAAAAATACAATAAATGTATTGGATCTGAAGGAAGGGCATCGGGAGAGGTCTAAATTAAAAACCAGAAAAATTTGAAAAAGAGTTGCATAAAAAGTTGATGGTTTATTTGGTACCAAATAAAAGCTTCAAATATTAAAGGAAGTTTTGCCTAAATAGAATTAAAGATTAAGCGCAACAAATATCTTTCGAAATACTCAAAGTTTCGCAAATTCGTAAATACGATTTTTTAAAATTTTGGTTGTATTGCATAACTAATTAAACTAATATGTAAAAATACTATACATACATAAGAAGCATTAAATCTATTTTTTTATCATACCTGCCTCATAATAGTTCTTTATAAGCCTTAGCAACATGCATAAAATGACCTTTAAAACAAAATGCTTTAAACGTTACTAGGTAACGATTCTATAGGTATTTATATACACGTTGCTAGCGACATGCTATTTGTGAAAATATCAGGTATCCTGTCCATTTTAAATAAAAAATAGTTTTCAATTGACTTTAGTTATTTCACAAATAATTATACATGTAAAAAAATATGATACACGTCAATTTGGTTAGAATATAAAGAGAATTTTATTTAAATAGATCGAATATTCAAAAATTATGATTATTTCCTATATTATTATTGGTTGATTAAATACCACTAATTTGATTCAAATAATTAATATACAAAGGTTATTTGAATATCAGAAGAAACTGATTTATTTCGTGTAAATATTAAATATAGAAATTTGATTATTTAAAATTTGATTTCAAATGGAGCTTTTATATTAATTGAAATCACTTTTAAATAGCTGGCTTATAAACAACAATTGCTATCTACATACCAGTATTTGTGAAAATATCACGTAATCTGTTCCAAATAAAAAGAGATTTTTATTGTATTCCAGTGTTTAGCTTTACTTCTCTTATTTTGTAAATAATTATGCAGGAATAATACAAAATAGCCCATGATACACGCGTATAAGTACTTTAAAAGCACTTGCAACCTTAAGAGCATTCTGATACACGCCGTGCCCTTAAACCCGTTGAGTTTTCTTTAAGGGCTGATTTATACATTTGCATCATAATATATTTTAATGTTAACAACAATAATTAAGGACAAGTTTATGATATAAATGCTAAATTTTACACAAAAGTTTTGTAGTAACAAAACGTTCCTATTTACCGCTAAAATTATAGTTGAACTAATTATCAGTAGTCAAATATTGATACCACATACTAATTTGT
>JAHWXV010210970.1:0-24079 GCA_024586415.1 Phrixothrix hirtus | reverse complement strand
CGTGCGTGCGTGCGTGCGTGCGTGCGTGCGTGCGTGCGTGCGTGCTTGCGTGCGTGCGTGCGTGCGTGCGTGCGTGCGTGCGTGCGTGCGTGTGTGTGTGAACAGGATATCTCGAAAAGGAAAAATCGTAAATAAACTAAATTTTATATTTAGATTTGTATCCATCCTCGCACGCGACTGCAATAATTTTATTAGAATCTAATAACCGGAAGTGCCACTTTATTCTTGTCGTTTTTTGATTTTTCGAGAATTTCTCGAAATCGGTTCCAACGATTTTTTTTAAATTCTATATTTAAGTTTCTTATCTTCTGCGTATGAGACGTCTTAAAATCTAATGACCAGAACTGGCACTTTATTCTTGCGATTTTGAATTTTTTTTGCGATTTTCTCGAAAACATTAATTAAACTTGTAAATTATATATTTTCAACAATGTTAAATAAAAATAAGTTCAATTACACTTAAGAATAAATAAGAAGGCGACTAGAAAAACTATCATTAATGCAATTGCGCCATTTGTCGACACTTGTGCGTAACTATCGTTATAATCTTTAATGGTGCTTCTTCAAGTGTTCATCTATTGTGCTGAAGCTTCGTTTTATATTCTCGAAAAGAAAAAGGTTGCTTAAATATATCTCCGTACTATAAAGTCGACAAAACTGTCTGGAAGTTTTGTCCTCTGTTGTGTTATTTTCACATTGTGGACGATTTGGGGTGGTTCTTACGTGGACAGCCACGTGGTATGTGTATTTCTCAGAGGTATTGAAGAGTCCATAAGGATTTATCAAGGACTACTAAAATCTTGCTTTTAGGGGAAAATGATATCTGGAAAGCTTTACGGCAAAATGGGAAGCTGATGGTCCACCGTGGTGGATCTTTGATGTTAGACTGAAGGGGGAATGGGAACTCGCATATCCCTACATCGTTCAAATACGAGGGAGCAGGCGGAATTATGCGTTTTGTAAAGGATGTGGCATTTCACCAACTCTTTAGAAGAAATGAAGAGCTATTTGTATATTTCCGTTAATCGCTATCAAGAATCGCGAGAGCCTTGTTTTTCTAAGAATACGATTTATGTGAATTAACTCCGGAGTTCTTCCCATTTTATCATAATCAGTCGATGCAATGCCATAGCGCAATGGTGAATAAGTTCGTTAAAGGACCGACTCCATTCAGCACATATTGAGATAGTTTCTGCTGTCGCTGCTGTGTTATCATTTAACAACCTCTGCGATAATATATATTGAATCGAAAAAATTCATTGTGTATGCTAAAGGATCCTAGCCATTAATTCTCAGCTGAAGATCGTATGTAAGATTTTGTAACCTATTTTACAATTTTAATAATGTTCCAAGTTTTGCCACATGTCATTATGCATTTAAGATAGCCGAGATTAGTTTCAAAGTTTGTTTTAGAATCAATAACTAAGGGAACCGCCTTGCGAAAACTTTACTCAAATCAAAACAATCGATTCTGATGTTTTAAATAATATGATAGCAGTGGAATCCTTATTCAAAGATCTTTGAAACCTGAGCTTCTATTTTGGCACAACTGGAAATCGTAGAATTGTTCTCTACACATTTCCATTTATTAACAAAATCAATATAGTCGCTTTGTGTAAGTTTTATTCTTAGAATATATAAACAGAATTTAAATTCAATTTGTACTCTTGCGCGAATAACTTTAAATGACAAACACATCAAATTTTAGGTAATCGAAATAAAAGATTTTTAGTGCTAATATTGGAAATACTATAAAATTACATAGAGTTAAACGGAATAGCGTGGTGTTACGGTTATCACTACGGCTAGCATTTAGAAATCCCGTGGTTGATCCCTGGGGTCACCTACTCTGATTCAAATTTCGACTTCTTCTCTGAATTTCGTAGATACTACTTTGAGGTAAATTCCAGGCGATATTTCCACACTACATGTTCTTATTTCTCGTTATTGATTGAAGAGGGATCAATTATCGCTCTAGTCTCCTACCTCCATTCAAAGGGATCAAAATAACATTGATATGCCTTTTTATGAAGTTAGTTTTCTCGCCTTCAAGATCAATACAATTTATAAACGAAAATTAATATAAGAAAACTTTGAACTGACGTCAGAGATACATCAGTCAGACTGACACTATCTCGTCTCAAATGACAGTAACAGAATTAAATCTAACAAATTAAACGATCTTATCAGTTTTAATAATGTAGCACTGAAAATATCGTTTAAAGCGTTATTACTTTGATGTTAACTATCCTGACGATGAAAATTACTAAGATCGACCTTTATAAAGTGTCTATAAACCTTCACCATTTTCATTACTCCGATACAGGTGAGAGGAATCTGACCTTTTTCAATTCAAAAGATCCATTCATAAAACTAGACTTTCTAAACAGTTAATGGCATTTACTTGTTAATAGAACAGAACTTAAACCGCTTTGTGAATACATGGGAATATGCAAAGACTAAATATACTAGATTGTTTACTTAAATTTAAGTTTAATAGTAAAACTGGCTATATAATTGATTATACCAAACATTCAATTTCCAATTTAGATTTATCGCTATCGATATCCTTTATTATACATTTTATATGCTTTCTAAAAGTGTTTCAGTATTGATCTATAACCTACTTAACAAAAATAAAAAAAGCGTAGATGAAATATTTGTTTCGGCTAAATCAACAGAGCATAGTCGCATTTTCGGTTAGATTAAGAGAGATAAGAAAATTTATTATAATACAAACCAACACATTTATTTAGTTAATTATGTTATTTAGTCATAATTGATAAATAAATTTGACTTTCGATTTCACGACATTTGCAGAAATAATTTAATATAAATAAAGACGGTCATACAATTGTCAGGCTATTCTCAAGTGAGACAATTTAACATTAATAACTATATAAAATTCTAAAGATATTATTTGTGTAGAATTTATTTCTCTCTTCCTAGACAATACAGTGATTTTGTTTTCACTTGAATTTAAAGTAGTTGGCAATTGATAGTCCGAAGTGCACTTGTCTTCTTCTTCATATAAAAAGGAATTTATTCAAAGTACGGTAAAATAGATTCAGCTAGTTTGCATGACTTTTATCTGAAGTTGAATAAAGTGTGTAAATTGCGCCTTTGTATGAAGTTATAAATTTCTAAAAAGTTGAATATATTGTTGTCAGTTTTATTGGCTTGTTTGGAATAAATCATATTTTCTAAAGCTTGATGATTTATGATTCTAAAAGTTATGAGTAATTTTCGTTATTTTTTAAATTTCTGTAAAAGAATTATGAAAAAGTTAATTTCGGTTTATTAACTATTATTACTACAATTAAATGAACTAGCTCTTTCTCCCCCCTTTTCTCTCTCTCTCTCTCTCTCTCTCTCTATATATATATATATATATATATATATATATATATAGAGAGAGAGAGAGAGAGAGAGAGAGAGATAGAGAGAGAGTGAGGGTGAGTGAGGGAGCGAGGGGGGAGAGTCCAAAATATAAGGGCATTACTTTAACAACGGATGCATGTTAATATGTGCGACATAAAATGCTTATAAACTAAGTGTCTGAATTGCATAGTTTTTAAAATATTTGCAATTAAAGTTTTCAGCTCGCCCCTGGTTTTTAACTTGGTTGGTTGGTTGTACATCTTTAGCGCCAGTATGACGTATAGGATTTAATCAATGTTCTCAGCTGATTATAATTACCTAATTTAAAATAAAAAATTTTATTTTCTTCCTCAAAAAACAAGGTTTTTACTTAATAGATACCATTTTTAGTACATTTCAACATGTATTATGATAAAACTGGTCAACACGCAATTTGCTGCCAGACATTTTTCTTACTATTTCTAGTGAGCTAAACCTAAAAATACCCTTCGGTGTGTAGGCCGAACGGCACTGAAACAAAACGGATTCAACTAAAATAACATAGAGAGGTCCCTAAAACCAAAAAGTAATCCTACAGAACAAAAAGAAAAACCAGTCCCCAAGGCGTATCTGCCTTATGTAAAGGGTACCACAGACAAAGTTCGTAGAATATTAAACAAGCATAACATCGAAACAACTTTCAAGACAGATAGAAAGATTAGTGAAACCCTTAGAAAACCAAAAACAAAAATAAATTTAGAAAGTCATGAAGTCTATGAAATCCCATGCCGTGACTACGACCGATCATATATAGGACAAACTAATAGAAATATCAGTGTAAGACGAGAGGAACATAAAAATGCAGTAAACAAAAATGAAAAAACGTTATCATTAGCACAACGTAAGCACCACACGACATACGATAGTACCAAATTGATCGAAATCGAACAACAAACACGAAGAATAATAAGAGAAGCGATCGAAATGGGAAAACGACCAAAAAACTTAATTACACGTGACGATACTCAAAGATTACCAATAGCTTGAAAACCCTTACTAACAACATCGACTATATCACAATTAAGGACTAACAGAATAATAAGTGAAAGCACACAAGAGCTGTCATGCGCATAGCGCCGATGATGCAGAACCGAACAAAGAACGTTCGGCAAAAAAGTTAAAGTAGTAGAATATATAAAACCGCACCAATTGAGGAGGACGTCAGTTCCATATGAACAACAAGATCGCGAAGTAGAGTAGACAGTTGCAACAGACTTAATAATAGCAGATGTGAGTGGGCCGAAACGTCGTCCAATAAGTTCTTCACAGAACCAAAACATATTTACACGAGGGAATACCCAGAAAACCAATCTAGCATCTAATACTCACGGAAACGTAAAATATAACATATATATATATATATATATATAGTACTGTTATTCGTCAAAGAAATAAGACATGAATGAAGAAAATACATTTATTGTACAATACATACTTACAAAAAATTATTATTATTATATATATATATATATATATATATATAAGTAAATTAGTAACAAAATCAAATGTGTAAACTGCCAATATTAATTTGGCATCAAAATTTATAAATAAGCATTTTACAGGTTACTACCAATTTTTCTCATAGTTATTAACATTTGAAAACCCCTGATTCACGATTGCAAAAACAATCTACATCAGCTTTCTCACGGGAACATGTAGGCTTCTATAAATAAATGGCAACCACGAACTCACCTTTCCCGGCAATGTCAAGGTGAGTAGATACAAAATTAGTTAGTTGATACTAGACCTCTCAAGTGCAAGTACGTAATAGTAAGGTGTGATGTTATCATTGTGCAATGCCTTTGAAGAATTCATGAAAATACGAACTAGCTACCCATAACGATTATCGACTGCCGAATCATGGTGATTTAGGAAAATTTGCGCTCCATGTGAATCCAAACAAAAGGTTGGGTCAAGTCTTCGTAATCCTCGCTCAAATTCGCCGAACAATCGTAGGATGTTTGGAAGGTACTCCACGTACGTTCTGATCATGAAATACGATATGCATTGAGTCCCGTTACAAAAAGTCACGAATCTCCACACAAGTAAGTGGCAATTTTTCTGTTATTAAGGCCGTCTCATATTATCAGTCAGCAAAATTCACTAAGAGGAATCTGACCTTCAACTCCTATGTCATAACGTAATAATCATTCCTGGGGGAGTTACTATCATCAAGTATCAGTTAGACAACTAAAGATAAATAATTAGTTTAGTTAAGTATCTAATTTTTGACCACCTTTAACAAAGGTGTCAATATTTTGTTATTAATTAAGATAGCTTTTAGATAATTAAATTTGGGGATCCCTCTCTCTGTATTACCGTTTTAACTAGTAAATAATTATTCCTCTGAATGTGCTCTTATTTCCTATATAAATTATGTTATTTTCATTATAGTAATTTAGTTAAACAAAGGTGATTTTATTATTTCAGGATTGTACGTAATTTTAGCAATAAATCCTAATAATACTTTTCTTATAGGCAAATATTAGATGTAAATAGGGAAAAACATTTACAAATTGTTAGTCTAACCGAACTAAATTACGGAAGTTTCTTCAGTGACGTACGGTAAATAATTATTTCGTAAGTATCTCAAGTAGGAACATCGCAATTACGTTTGGAGTTAGATTCCTTATCGCCTAATTTCCGCTTGGCCTTCCATACAGACAACCAGATAAGGTGGCGCCCAAAAGAAATAACGTCTTTTTCGCCGATTTTTGACTCTCGTAAGCCGTCCTGAATTTTTAGCTCAATTATTACGAACAAACAGTATAAAACTCCTTGCACTCCACTGTGACTGTCGAAGCTACGAGATAATTCAGGGTATACGGCAGTTTTAACAACCTTTAAGGGCCCAAAGGGCTTTCGGTCTGTTATAAACCCCGAAAACACATTTGGAAGGTTCAAATCTCTAATGAAATCTTTTAGCTCTGTCTGAGTAAAGCGCTCGGGGTGTGCTGAATCCCCTTCCAAATCACTATCACCTCCCTCAAATCTATACCTGCAGTTCGTCAAATGAAGATTCAACATCATCCTCTGGAAATTTAGGTAGGCTGCTAAATATTGGAATGGATATTTGCTCAGAATGCTAAATAGGCCTTCTTGATGAATCCAGATTAGGATATATCCGCTCGTGCCTATTGTTACGATTAATGCCCTTCACATTCACAAGACAAAAATAGTAATCGTCAAAATTATTTTTTGGTTCCCTCCATATCATTGGAACGCCAAACTTTAAATGTTTTCTTTGTCCTTTTGGACGCAACATGTGGAGCCCAGGATTTATCTTATTTCCTAAATGTACACCAAAATAAGTCCTTTTCACAAAATCACCAAATTAGTTTTATACTTTCCTTTAAAATGTACACGCCACATATCTAGCAAAAAACGCCCGGGTGATTTACACAACTACGTCTACTTGTAGAAGCCATAATTTTTCACTTGTTGAAATAGACTATTGCAACAAAATTGAAGTTCAAACTAAATTTTACAATGCAATGCAGACAATTTTATAGGGATATTATTAATTACAGCAACCTGATATATTTAGCTTAATTGGGGAAATTTCATATAAAAATAAGAATGCCTAACCGGAAATAATTAAGTAGCAATTTGCTTATTTAAGTTACGAGCATTTTCAATAACTATACATTGATTAGATGCTATTGGAATTTGTGAAGTTTTATGTTAAATATATTGCAGTTATAATTGTAGATTATACGGAATTATAACAATGTTTACACTTTTGATGAATATATTGTATCTCGAAAATTAGGGCTGATACGAATGAAATCTATATATTTTTGTAATCAGCGCAACCAAGATAACCAAAATCAGTTGATTTTTCCCTGCAGCAAGACCTTTTTTGTTGAGCTGTGTAATGGAAGCATATTTTAGATAACTTTCACTTTTAAAAATGCTTTACATAGCTTTAAGCTGCTTTAACACGGCGTTAAATAGTTTTTGAGAAATAGTTTCATATTGTTAATATTTACAATCAATTATTTGTGTATAATTTAATTTTTGTGAAAGTAGTTCAAAACTAAGTTGTAAATAAATTTCCTACAAATTTGGCGTAATTTTTATGCAGTCATAAATATCTTTACAGTAAATTCATATGAATCCAACAGGCTTTAATTTTATATACATACATAACTACTAAAACTTAGGTCAATTCTAAATATTTATTAAATACGTTTTATAATAATTAATCTATCAATAATTTACAATTAATAAGCAATAGATTTAAAGAAAAAAGCAAATGTAGGCGATTTAAAATTATGCCTTATATTATTTTTATTAAAACAGCTGACTCGACCTTGCACTCGAAAAAGTTCATTAATGTGACATTTGTAAACAATCAAAGTAGTATTTGTGTTTTCTTTTCAATTACGTTTGATAGAAAACTATATACGACTATAGGCCCGTAACCAGGACAGATTTGCATGCGAAAATTTGTAAAAAATATTTTATGTAATAGCATAAAAATGTTCACAGCTTTGTGATTCCTAAAGACCCCTCTATGCGTGTGTTAAAAATGTTCCTTATATCCTGGACACCTTCTATATATAGGGTGTTTCTAAAAAGGATGACAAAAGTTCACCTGGTGTGTCCGGAAATACTCTGTTAACGAGACAGCAAATGATGTTTGGAATAAAATTGATCATTTTTCAAAGGTTTTTCCAAGAGTCTCTCAAAAATTTATAATTTGGCACATAGTTTGGTTAGATCTAAATTCATCATTAGCAGTCTATCTATTCGAAATACCTAACCAGTGGCGTAGATGTGTATGAATTAGGTCACATTACCTTGCTCATGCTTTAGATCCATCGAAATTTGGTGGATTTAAATTATAAATAAATTACATAAATCATTATATATAAAAAAATCTGGTGTGAGACAACACGCGCCTTTCTCTTACGTATATATGCAAATGATGTCCGCAAATGATTAAATTATTATTTACGTTAATTTTGGAAACGATAATTGTAACGTACACCCAACCAAGTTACTGGACCATACGAAGGCTGCTTAATTTCAGAAATTTCTCTAATAACTTGCTTCAACGCATTTTTTCAGAGAAACCGTTAAGTTCACGTAAAAGGGCATTAAAGGGGTAATAACCGTAGGAAGTTTTAAAAAAATGTTATAGAAGTTTTCGAGAAAATTGCAAAAAAACTTTAAAATCGCAAGAATAAAGTGTCATTTCCGATCATTCAATTTTAACTAAATTCCTTAAGTCTCACGTGCAGAAGATAGAAAACTTAAATATAAAATTTCATTTTTATATGGTGCTTAGTTTTAGCGATATGTAGTTCAAAATTAATATTTTAAGTCCTTCCGGTTACTCCATGTTTGAAAGTTTATTAGAGAAACTGCTTAGTTCATATAAAACGGAATTAAGTAACTAAGAAATATACTAAGTTTTAAAAGTTTTACTCCATGTTTGAAAGTTTATTAGAGAAACTGCTTAGTTCATATAAAACGGAATTAAGTAACTAAGAAATATACTAAGTTTTAAAAATATTGTTACAGCCCATTTACTGAAAATCGCGGAAAACAAATATTCCGAAAATATCTAAAAATGACAGAAATAAAGTGAAACTTCCGGTTGTTTGATTTTAATCACCTTCTTTATTTAGCATACAAAGGTAGTTATTACCCCAAACAAAAATTTTCATTTAGCTAGGACTTTTAGTTTCATAGTTATTTTATTTAGAGTTAACGGTGAAGCTACTTCCGGTTACTCGATTTACGGAAAAGTTTCTGAGAAATGGCTGAAATCATATGAAAGGTCATTAAATGGCTAAGAAATTCTATAAGATTTGAAAAAATCGTTATTGTCGATTTCGAGAAAATCGCGAAAAATGAAAAATTCGGAACATACCTAAAAATAAGAGAAATAAAGTTATACTTCCGGTTATTTGATTATAACTAAATTCTTCATTTAACATGGGAAACTAGTTTAGACCTGAAATATAAATTGTCATTTATCTAGGACTTTTAGTTTCATAGTTATTTTATTCACTGTTAATGGTAACGGTACTTCCGGTTATTCATTTTACGGAAAATTTTCTGAGAAACCGTCTTAATTATATCAAAGGACATTAAATTTCTAAGAAATACAATACGTTTAAAAAAATCGTTAGAGCCAATTTCGAAAACATCGTGAAAACCCAAATAATGACAAGAGTAAAGTGGCACTTCTGGTTTTCCGGTTTTAATAAAATTGTTGCGGTCACGTTTAAAGGTGGATACAAACTTAAATACACGCACGCACGCATTCAAGCACGGACGTACGTACGCACGCACGAACCCACGCATGCACGCACGCACGCAAGAAAACACGCACACACGCACGCACTCCCACACGCACACAGACCAATTTTCAAAAACACGATTTTCGTACTCAAGGCACCCGAAAACGCGTATTTCCACTAAAATTTCGACATCGAAAATTTTGGACGAAAACAATACTTTCTCTATACTATATTTCATATATGTAAGAGAAAGTAAAAAGGTATCCTTATTTAGAGTTGATAGTATGCGCTATTTTCGAGGTAATTGCACTTAAAAGCAAAAAGTGTAAGTACAGGTTTCAGAAACTAATAAAAATCGGGATTATCGACCTGTTGTGCAGAAAAATGCAAAATGTTGATTAACAAAATTTTAAATATAAATATTTTTGGTCTTACAACATTGCAACCTTTTCAAATGCGGAGATAGTAAATTTAACTACTCTATCTTTGAAATTATCCATTTTTTAAACTTATAGCTAGTAGAATACATCGCCAAAGTTTGTATATGCATTTTAAAAACACCCAGTATATACAGTGTATTTGATTTTATGTTACAGCCGACATCTCGGTTGTTATAATTACAAAAAACTTTTATTGAAAATAATTTTGAAGAGCTTATTAATTTTGGATAAAAAAAATTACCGAGTATCAAATGTATTTCATATAATTCTTCTAAATTTCTTTATATTGTGTTTAGTGCACTAAACCTATTTATAACGAATTTTTTATTACTATGGAACCATATTTACCTTTAGGTTTTGCACTTTATTATCAGTATGCCTCAGCAACCTTTCACGCATGGTTCTCCTTCTTGGACTTGCTTTGTCTAGATCAAACGCTTTTAGATCATAGCGCATTTCTTTATTTCCTAGGTAAATAGGGCGGCACGGAGATAGCTCGATGAAGTTTGCTTTAATACGTGCTTATCATATATTTCAGTTCCTTTGCGCCATATGCCCTCGTCTAGGTAATTCATTTTCAAGGGTAGGGCCCCATTTTTGTCTATGACGTTGAAGACCCTGATGGTTATCACGAATACAAGACTTTTTCCTTGCAAAGTGTTTTTAAATGGCAGCTTTTTATCATTTAGAAGGATTTGTATAAATTAAAATTATTAGATTTTACATTCTTAAAATACCGCACATGATATAACATTCAAATAGTAATGAAAATATTTAAACCAGTAAGTGCACATTTTTAGAAATTTTTTTGAAACGGCCAAGAGTCGAACCCGGGTTTCTACGTGGGGGCACATTTAAAGAAAATTTTCATAATAATTACCAACTATCGGATCGGTGGTGTACATACGTTGGAGTACAAATCTAGATGCTCAAGTTCGACTCTCGTCCGTTCTAAAAATATTCTAAACATGCGTCCCTACTGGTTTATATATTTTCACTTACAATTTCTCTGTTGCGTCATATACGGTATTTTAAGAATAGATAATTTAATAATTTTAATTTACACAAATACGGCTTCTTATTGAATATTACAGTCACACTTAATCTAATTTAGAGTTTATCTTACATTTATATTAAATGAGTTAAGATATGAATCTATCAGGTAACAACTCTCCTAATTTTTTATTTAATATTAGATAGCCTTGTGGCGCTTCAATTGGTAGTGAAAGGTGCACGGGGACGACAAAGAATTTACATTCTACTCGGCGATAGCTCATTCGTACCGGAGCGGGTCTTGATGATGTTCTCAGTAACTTTGGAGTCTCTCACTTCGTCTGGTTTTATGATCGGTATACCTGTAAAACAATTATTTTACGGTGGACGTCGTTTGCGCAAATGGCGTCGTTCGGACTTCGGTCATGAAACGAACTTCAGTAATATTTAATTAATGATCGTTTCGGTTTTCGGCGGTATTAAAAATAAAGGTAACAGTAATAATTTATTTACAAGAATTACACGGAAATTGGAACAAATTAAATCAAAATTGTAATAGTTCAATAATGGAAAATAAAATAAACATAACTTTCTGACAGCAGAAAAATAATATTATACACCAAGGTGGTGAAGTCACGTATTATTTCCGAAACACCAAGATTGTATCCCGAGGTGCGAAGTACCGAGGGATACAACGTGCGAGGGCAATAAAAGACTTCACCAGCGAGATTTATATACTATTTTTCCACTACTCGTTTTAATTCAAACTTTAATAATGTTAAAAAATAGAAAGTGTTTTATTTACATCTAGCAGTTGTTTATTTCAATTTACTAATCAGTGTCACTTTTGTTTTGTTGTTGACAGCTCCATGTTTTAAATATATTTTTTATATAACACAAAATTTGAATATCTAAAACATTATTATAATTCAAAATAAGTTTTTAAGAAGCAATATCAACTAAAATAATTAAATTCTTAATAATATACTATCGTTGAGTAAAATGCCAATTGATGCCATTGCGCCATTGCTATTGCACCAATTATGAATGTATCGAATTTTCAAAATGAAATAAATTATTTAAATGAACTCTTTAATGTTCGAAATTTTATTACATTAAAATCTCTTGGGTCTAGTAATTCGTCCTATAGAAATAGTTTTTATCAAACTATTCCACGTTTTCCAACAAAATATAAATATGTTCATTATTAACTAGTAGTTAATAATGAAAAGTTATTATCTTGTCACTTGAGAAATTCGATTTCACAGTATACTAACACTATAATGCAGGCATATGTAACGAGTAGTGGAAAAAATAAATTATATACAATTATTCGCGTACGTATAGAAATCCAGCATTTGTATGAGGTTTATACGGTCACTAGTATTTGAAATTGTCGCGGCGTTCAAATTAGCGGCGAGTGCAGGGTGTCCTGGTTCGATCAAGTCCTACGTTCCTGATATGTCTGAATACAAAAATCGGCAGTATGCTTGGAGATCTGAGCACGGGCGCGTCGCTCTTGGCGGCCGCCGTGTACGTAATTTATATAGGAGACGAATGTCTGATGCGAGGCGTTAGTGTGTACTCGCGACCTTCGTTGCCACTCAGTATCGCTAATCGTCTCTACGGTTAGCGCCGTTTACAGACCGATACATAGCAACTCATCTACAAATGGCGAGCTGTTTTATGTAACGGGTGATTTCGGTACAATGTAGTTGTGCGTCCGCTATCAATACAACTCAACGCACAACGATGGTGACGGACGCTTAACGTCGTTCACAAATAGTTACAGAGCAACTTGTTTGTAATCGATTCAAATGCGACTTTATTGCGGATTCGGCGGCGGTAATACCAGGAACACTCAGTTACGAGGATCCTCGAGGTTATAATATTTTATACTCGGTCTATCTTTGTTACAGAGGAACAAGAAATAGAACGTTGTTCTAGAATCTATGTATGTAGAACTCTAGCATACGGCGTTTTCTAACGGTTTATTAATATGAAAGGTATTCAGTATTTTAACAGGCTTGGCGAGTCCAGAAGGCGTTGCGTCAAGATCTCTGTAAAATATAACAACAAAATAGCTTGACTTTACGGAAAAGCTTTTACAGTTTATGCACCAGGCAATATCCTGTACATAGTCTCATACGAAGACTGATTTGCAACTCGTGAAAGCGTCTTATTTATACTTAAATTTGTATTGAACGAACTTGGATGCGGATGGTTTTCTTTGTCTGTTATCTTATTAATGCGAATAACGAGTACATGTGCTTTAATCAATTTGTTTGCATAACGTAACGCAATATTTCGCAATAGCTTTTAATTAGTTTTTACTAATTAATTAATATTTAAATCATCTGAGATGGTTGTTTATGTTACTTATGATTAATTATCAAATAATCTTGATTGATTTCGGACAGTAACTGATGATTTATGCGTCAGGTTGTGCAACCTTTATTAATTTACTTTTAACATTTTTATAATTAAGCAATTTTTTTATTTGCAATTTAAACTAAAATTGCACATTCGCGCACGGTATTTAACACTTTCTTAAAGTTTGTTCTGCCTTTAATTCAGTCTTAATAATTATACTTCTGCAATCACTAATATAGGGAAAACGCGTGGAATTCTCGGAATTGCATTTAATCGTGTTTCGCGTTATTATCACGTTTCGCGGGCAACGTTACAGTCTAGTTAACAATTTACATTAATGTTAATTCAGTGACACATAAAGAAAATTTACGGAACATCCGCCTATTGGATCGATGGTGTAAAAGGTAGACTCGCTAACGTACAAGTCTAGAAGCCTAAATTTGACTCGACCGTTCCAAATTTTTTTCTATAAATACGTGCTTGCTGGTTTTAATATTTTTATTTAGCTTATCAGTCAGAACATCCAGGTATCTTATTTGTTTTTTAATTTTATGGCATTTGCCGCAGCTTCTGATCTTCTCAGTTCTCTTTTTTTCTGTAAAAATTTGTTACCTGACTTTTTGGAGTTGATTTTAATTCTTTAGGTCCTGATGTACAGCTCAAGGTTCTTTAGACCGTTTTCTATGGCGAAAACGTCGTCTATGAAATTTGCTTGTGACTAGCACGTCGTCAGCGTACTAGTATAGTCTTAATGTTTATCATGCCCAGGATGCATAGCACAAATATGATGTACTTCAAGCTAGATTCTCTCTGATGCTATAGTTGGGAGGGATAGGGTTTCTCCGACTTTAACTGGATAGAGGCGATTATCCAAGAAATATTTAGTTATTTTAGTTATACTGAATGAGATGTGTAGCTCAATCATCTTGTGTATGAGTGCCTTCCTACATATCTTGTCGTACGCTTTCGCTACGTCGAGGAAAGTAGCTTATGCGAACTTCTTTTTCTTACCTTTTCAACATCATCAACAAGGACGGCTGTCTGGTATACACTGCAACTAGATGTGTACGGAAACCAATTTGCGTTGCTGGTATTGTCTTTTGGTTGTTAATGTGATTTTGTAATTTTTTTTGACTTTCATCCCGAGTATTTTAGCTAGTCCGTTTAGAAGATCAATGGGATTTCTATTTTACGGATCGAACGATTCTTTGCCCTTGTTTGGAATCACTATAATGTTAACTGTTTCCACACGCGTGAGAAATAACGTACAGCAAGCAAGGTGTTGAAAATCTTCATAAGTTCCGTGATGGGATTCCTAAACAAGATCTTGATGGCTGTGTTTAGGATTGTTATCAGGCTTCCAAGATTTTTTAGTTCTGCTGGACAGAAGTTTTGCGTAGATTTCTTGCTATGTGGTGAGTAAGGGATCCTGACTTGCTGACCGTCGATGTATGCCCAATGGCATTCCACTACTTGTGCAACTTGCTTGAAGTGACCATGCCGTTTTAGAACTGTTTATCTTTGAAAGGATACTTGTTTCTCTTCCTTGAAAGACATTCGTTCCTTAGCGATTTAACTTTTTCCACAGCTTCGTTGCGTTTTATATTATTTGGAATGAACCAGGCCGGTCTTTGTTCTTCATTTACTGAAGAATAGTGTCGACTTTTTTTATGTATAGCTTTGTGTCGCGGAAGTTTAGTTCTAATGAATACCTTCAGAGCATTGATTTTCTCTTTCAATATCAGTTTTTGATCTTAGCTTAAGCCATATTTATTTTCAACTGTGCTTGTCGCCGGGATTTGGTTAGAAGTGATTTTGATTTTAATGTGCGCTGTCAGTTTCTGAATCGGCACGGTATCGATTTCTGTTGGAAAGGTAAGTTGGTTGAACATTAGATAGGAGTCCATTTTGTATGAAAAGTTTACCAGTTCGTGCGGATTGGAGTCGGTTTATGTTGAGGCTTGCTTTTGTCGTATAGGCTTGGAATGACTAGGAAATTATCAGAGGATAATTGGTATATGGTCTCGATTTTAAGTTATTTGTTTGAATAGGAAGAAGTTTAAAATGTCGCACATTGCCCATTAGCTGGAAAGAAGGTATCATCGTCAGGTAGGTATATTTGCCGACAGTAGTTCTTCTTAAGTACCTGAACAAATTTTCTTCTATTCCTCGTGTTGTTGCGGCACCACCAGATTCTGATCTTGGCTTTATAATGGTTTCCAGTGATCGGTGCACCTTGATGATGCAGTATGGTTTCTAAATCCGCCAAGAACGATTTGTTTGCTCCAAGAATATAGCAGGATAAACTAAGTTTAGTATCTATCCATTAATTGGCAACTAAGTCTTAATTAATACAATATTAAAGGGAGGGAGAACTCATTACGACTACGCCTAGATGCTTGCGCAGGCAGATCGCCATGCTCTCTCCTTTGTTGCCGATCAGGTCTTCGCTGAAGACGTCAAAACCGGAGATTTTGAATGCTTGACCTAGTTTGAGAGGTGTTTTGGAAAGAGGTATGGCCGGGACCTCAGGGGCGAATTCCTCTAGCTCGAGTCGCCGCCGTTTGACTCCATTCAGGTTCCAAAAGGTAACTTTAGTTTGTACTTCTTAATATTTTTTCCAGAATTTCTTTTTCAGAATTGTTTCTATTAGTGAAGCCATTTCTAAACTTGGTGCTCTTCTGAATTTTGCTTGTTTCCGGACCGCAGCGCCGGCGGATGTAGGATTTTTCATTATAAGTATTGTTTCCTAAGAATTTACGAATTCTTATACTTATTCTTGAAATGCTCCAAGCATTCGGGTGAATTTGTCGAATATTCCACGCCGCAATTGGTTCATTTTGATATATAGCTTTTAGATTTCTTATAGGTAAAGGTTGAGTAGCTTCAGAAAATTCTAAGCAGTTATGTTGCACATGACCGTACACTTCCAATATTGTTTTCAAACTCAGGATGTATTTCACTTCAAAGATTTTCTTAGACTGTGCGTTTTTAGGACCGTTAAGCAGGACTAGTCGAAATACCCTCTGTTTGTTATACAACCTTGAAATACTATTCAGGATAAAACGTTGATCTTCAGGTCGTCTTCTATTTCCTCTAGGAAAATATATTCCGGGAGGCCCTGCATAACTACTATTAGTTCAGTTTCTTCGTTGTGCATGAAAAAATGGCATAGGTCCACTATTTGTCAAGAGTTATCTTAAAGCGGCTAAAATCTCGTGAAGATTTTCGTTTCATGTATGCTGTGCACTTTCATAATTTCTGCGTTGCTTTCTTTTGCAATATTTTTCATTGCTGTAAAGTTGCCCTTGTTCTTGATTTAAAAACCAGGAGGCAGTTTGGTATTTTGTTCTTCATTTGTTTTTCGAGCCAATCTACTAGTTTAATTTTTGAAGTAGGCCTGCCGGGCAGCTTCAGAAGAAAAAAGTCTTTATCGTTAGCTAGTGATGTAGATGGAACTACCGTAGATAGCGCGTCTTATCCCATTTATTCTTGATCTTCTGAGTCGCTGAGATGAGAAGGTTAGGGCTTTAGTTTTATTTTCTTCTACAATTGTTGTTCCTTGTTATACTCTTTGATCTTTTTGTAGTCGCCTTTTCGCGAGCTGTATTCGTTAGACAGTTTTTTAAGTGATGGGTTACCTTTTTTTGTTATATTTTATATTCTTTTGACTTCTTCTAAAATCTTGATTGGGCTTATAATCTTGCCTGATGTATCCCCTTAATCTTGAGACTGGAGATCTGGGTGGCATTTTAGTTGTTCTTCAAATATTCCGCGCGGAGCTGTTCGGTATCAATTAGTGGAGACTATCCTGCCTGGGACATCATGGTGACCACCAAGTAAAATTGAGCCTTAATTTCTAATTTATAATATCGTTTAAAACAATGCTTATATCTTATTACTGTTCGACATACATACGATAGAATAACTATAACAAAATAACAAGAATAACAAGAATAACAAATAGTAAAATTTACAAAAGTCTAAATTGATTGTTCGATGCGACCTCCATTATTGAAAATACGTTCTTGAAATACTCTTATTAAATTCCGTTGACCACATGTCACACGAATGCAATTTTAAAGATTATGTAATGTAAACTTCTTGTTTGAGAAATCTCCAAACAAAAATGTCTAAAACAGAGAGATCTGGCAATCTTGCTAACCAGTATATGGGAGATAACCTTCAATCCATTTCTCAGCAAACTTCTCATTTAATATACCTCTAATGTTGCTTGCGTTATGGGAAGGTGCTCCATCGTGCTGAACAACATAACACTACAAATGTTGTTAGCAGAAAATTAACATATCGTACCCAATTACACTAAGCCACAAATTCACAGATAATCTATTTGGAATTTACATTCTTGTATTTGTAATGGATTCTAAGTGTAACGTTACAGTTTACTTAATTACGATATCGGTATAAAAACTATTTATATTTGTGATTGTCCAGAATTCATCGTGAGGGTCGGATTCGTCGGTGACTGGGAAGGAGTCGCCCGTTTACAGAATTCGTTATTTGTACCTAGGTAAATTATGTTTGTAAATAACAAGGCAATAAACCTTCGAAAATTAAATATTGTTCTAATTATTAATAAGATGATTATTTACGGGGCTAATTCTAAATAAATGAAAATGCACAAAATAAATATTAAAAGAACGGAATAATTATGCAGAAACTATTTACAGTAAAAATGACGATTGCAGCCAAACAAACAGTTATTAATTATATTTTGCAACTTGCAAACTTCAACGAGCATATTTTATATTATAACGAAAGATAATAATCATGTCATAAATAAACTTGATATTATATTGAATTGTGGCCGGATGACACGAACTATAATTATTATCTTTTTAATGATACACGGTACGTCTTGTACCGAGGTGTAATTCCACCTGTGATTAATTTAGATTATCATGAAGGGTGCTGGAATACTTTCCAACGTTATATGTTTATCGGGGTGCGTCTAATATTTTACATGTTAGCGCGCGAACGGTCGGTGTGACCTAAGAATTCTGTTACCCTGTCAACTGAACTCCGTGCGGTCTGTAACGGAACGGCCGAGTTAATACCAACGCTTCTTTGGCAACAAAACTTAGACCGGCCCGCTTTAAACAAAGCATGCATCAGTCGACTGTAGTCCCCGCAACATTAGCGACTCGGGAATTGCAGCATCATGACGCTGCTGGCGACGATAAATTGTTTATAGTGCTCTGATTATTAGAAACATGGGCAACGTAATAATCAAAGGGTTATTGGCGCTTTCGGCGAGGTAGCTCTTTGCCTAGGTAACGAATAATCATCAACGAATGTAACGGTTTCTACGTGGGGCGAAGTGTAAACCAGGTTCTTTACCAAAGCTGTAAATGAAATTCAAAAGGCGGATAAATTATCCGCACCACACTACGAGAGCGCAGTTAATGTCTTCGTTTCAAAAGTTGAAATCGAAGTATCTTTAATCCTCCAGAATTTCTTTATTTATAGTAATTTTTGGAGTATGTTTCTTCGTTTTGCCAATGCAGATCTAGTTTCCTTTCTTTGTCTTGCTTCGCGATAATATGCATTAATTGAAATTGCGACGTATTGCGCAATCTTTTGCTATAGATTTATACACTACTGTATGCAACCTTATTTCATATATAAAAATACATGATTTTATATAACTACAGGATTCGTAGTTCATCTAACTATTAATTAAGTGAGCTACTGGATATACTAACTAACCATACAATTAATTAATTTAATTATTGACATTTCGCGCACTTTGCGTATCTAAGAGTCCTTAAAATGTCTTTTCAATTTAATTTAAATTATTAACATTAAAACGCGCGAAACTATCAGTTTTTTCAATCGCATTCTCTATGTTATACCAGCTAGAAATTCCATTGGTGGTGAAATCAGATTTATTACTCCAAAGAATTAAATTCAATAAATGTTGATTATTGTTAAGTCAATTACAAAATATTAATCCTGTGTTAAATTTGCGGTCTCTTAAACCTTGTATTTGCTACGAATCAAACAGGATTTAAAGCCCTGAAGATGGTCATACGGACTTAAACGAACTTCCCAAACGGATTAGCGTCGACTAGCTTGCGGGAGGGATGGATCCTCAATTAACTTATGTTGTTTTGCGTGGCAGATGTTCGAGAAGAGCTATACTGCATGAAATCGTTGTAGATATTAAAAGGGCGCCACTAGCTTTATTTGGGAAAACAGCTATCTCAGCCAAACAGCTTGAAACACCAAGACAGCACCAGAAAGATGTTAGTATTAAATTGCTACCAACAAATGGGAAAAATTACTTTATAAACTGGGTTGTCATTGAGTCATGCTAGGTCAGGCGTCGTGATTACCTAAATGCTGAATAAAATGCTTCAAGAGGCCGCTTACATTATTTGCTTAGCTTAAAAATTCCTAAAATAAAAATATAAATCTTATGCTATAATAAAAGTACGTTAACAAGTGGAAATCAAATAAAATACGATGTGTTTAACAATAAGTATATTGAAATGAAAATCTTGATGTCACAAGAAAAATTAATATAAATCTAAGTTACATTCTGTTTAATATTTTAACATTTTAACTCTAGAAATAATTAATAGACCAAAATAAAAATTACGAAGGAGCCCGCTCTTGCAAGGAATACTAACTACAAATTAAAAAATTATAAATTAATGTTACATAAATATGTATGAACAGTCAAATTTCTTCACAATTAAAAATTCAATTAATACACTCAAAAAGATACGAACTCTTGAGCTTCGGCCATTTTTACCGAACACTTTAATTAAATAACAAAAAGTAAACTTACGTACACCTTAACTTGCATGAATTGGTTTTACTATATAACGAAGGAAACCTTCCGTCTTGGGCAATTTACTTCATCTCAACTTTGGAGCTCCAGCCTTAAGCAATGGCGGAAAACGTGCTTCTACTGGTACAAATACTAAGACCGTATAAACGGGAAACCTTGATTTTCCAACTCCTTAGGAATATCAATTCTACAAAATAGAACACTACGCACAACTATGAAGCATCCTCTTACACAACGAACTGAAGTTTTGTTACTTTTTACGTTTTTACAACACCAACATGTTTACTACGCAATAGTTTCCACACGAATGCCCTTTGTCACATTCTCAAACAAGGACGCTAACCAACAAAAACAGAAACGGAAAACTGTTTTCTTACGAAAAACTATCCAATCATAAAATTGCATTTCAAAATAGCCAATGGTATATGAACTGTAGAACGCGGTAGAAAAATTACTCCTCAGCGAAATTCACCTAGCAACTCTGATCTCATACATAGTTCTAAGAATGACCGGATTTCATCATCTTCGTAAATTTTATAGAAACAATTTAGCTGACAATTTTAAAATACTAATTCTTATTTGAAATTATTCTCAACAAAACTGAAATAAATAATTAACATAGGATTTTATTATTTTAAAGCAACAACTAAGATTTTACTTATGATATTAAAATTATATAAAATGCTTTTGAAAATGATGGAATTAAAAATAAGATTTCCCATTGTAAACTAAATACCAAGAATTGATTTATTTTAAATTAACATTTTAAATGATGACATTCAAGGTTGCAGGTTACAAAGCATACGGGGTGCATTCAAAAAGGTTGATAATTATAATTTACCCAAACGTATATTAATTAATTTTCAAGTATTATACAGAGTGATACTAATCTAAAAAAGCGTTTGACATATTAATTTAATTTTATATGAGGCCACCCTCGTCGTAGATTATAGATTTTCATCAAAATATTGTTAAATAGTAACATTATGATTTTCACTGTGCTTCACATAGTTTTTATGTTAGAATCTTTCAAAAATTCTAAAATTAGTAAATTTCTAACAAAGTTTGTGAAATACTCTGACAGATTGGTGTCATTTGAGAAAAATTTCTAAATACATAATTATTTAATGTAATATTTGCATTTCTCTGACTCTGGCTCGGCATTTCAAATTTTATGTCAATATAAAACTTTAATGAACTTTGATGGGTTTTCTCACTTAGACAATGATAAATAAAATATATAATCCATAGCTAGCTAAACGTCAAATAAAGCAACGAATTTGTATAGGTTAGTCGAAATTTAAACAATCCTGAACAATTTGGCTACAGATATAATTTAACTATTCGGTTATATCAGGGCGGATTCACCTAATCGTGGCTTAGGTATAAAGAAGCAAAGATTTAAAATTGTATTATTTTTGCACAAGTACGAATCTGTTGTAGAAATATGCCAAGTTTGAAATTTTTGTATTAACACCGTATAAAATTGTGAGTTTTCAAAAACGCCCTATCAGTAATTTTACAAAATTGGAGAAAACTGTAATAAGAGCAATAATCAATATCTGCAAATAAAGGTATGACTGTCACTTGCGAAAGCATATTTCCACCACGTAAAACATGATAGCGGCTGATTAAAAGCTAATTCAGTTAGAACAGTGAAATCTGTTGTGATTGTAACGATAAATGGCATTGGAACACCTCGTAGAATAGGACAAAATCGAGACTAATGTAGACACTATCTTATTCTTGAAATAGCTGCCAGCGATGTTGATAGAGCCTGTATATACTATGGTAAATAATCGTACCTGAAGCGGAACGGGAATTCTCCAGAGAAACAGCTTTCAGTACTAAATAAAAGAATGTCGAAGGTATCAAGATACTTGACACAAATTACTAAATTAGCTGTAAGAACATGACTGATGGCTATCTCTATAGATGAACAAAAAGTGAGCTGTATTACTATTTAATCTAATACTCATCAGCGTCCAAGAGGTGCATATATAGAACACTATTTTAACTAAAGGGAGGAATTCTCTTATGGTCCACCCCGTATGTAAATGAATAGGAAGTGACTGAACTTTTGAGATTTCTTGTAAAGCTATGTCAGCAACTAGATTGAATTAAAACCGAATTAAGTTTTTCATAATTAACAGCGAGGAAATTTTATTGTTCTGCTTTATATATAAAACAGAATATGACTTCTGAATCGTTAATAAAAACGCAAGTAAAAATAACGAATGAGTGTGGCTACGCGAATATTTGACAGTCAAACGTGTGTAACTAACTAACTCACTAGGAGAAATTTTAAGACAATATCGGACCCATGGTTACATCCTAAATAACAGATACAACTAGGTAGTAATTACAGCTCAAAAGAGGTTGGTTAATAATAATTAAATTCAACATCATCAAATTATGCATTAAATAAACAATGATTAACTAACACGAACAGGATGTCTATGTCAAAACAGTATAATGTAAGTGAATTCACTAGCAAGTAATATAAGAAGTAAGCGTGGCAGAACGTGGCAAGATATTTAATTTTCATACCAGTAAACTGAGTTTAATGGTGCAACTCACAGTATTAAAAGTTAAATTTATTTTCAACCCGAACAAGGGAAGTAGGAAATGTTATAACTTGCATTAAGTTGATATCAAACGAGCTCTAATGCGTCGATAGACGAAACGATAGACACAAAAAATTAAATAACTTACATGATGTTCAATGTATTCCCAAATTTTAGATACCAATTTTTGAGCCACTTGCTTATAGATAACGGGACGTTAAGAGATACTTTGGCATTTAACAAATTGTTTTTGAATATAAAACCCTTCGCCTGATTTTTGAGTCAAATTATAACGAAGATCTGTCTACCATTTAATGCGTTTTATTGAAGGCTCTTAATTTCATACTTCTCACTAAAAGACGCAAGCGAAGCAGGACGATTTTATCCTTTTTCACCTTACAGTTATTTAAATTTCTCAATTCGCTGTAAGAATCGCGTAATTTAACAAAAGATAAAGTAAATGGCTAGGACTGTATCCTTGCAGGCTAAAAACATCATTAAAGTTGAAGAAATTGTCTGTACCAATCGTAGACTGCATTGCAGCAGATCGCCCAAAATGATAGAAGGACGCTTTCATGCGTTCGATGCCACTAATGCTCGATTCGGAAAATTGTAATTCTCGATATTTGCACGCAATTTTTAACTCATTTTTATCAGAATCCGGAATTTTTTTCGACCAACTGATCGGTAGCTAAAACTTAGGCTCATCACTGGATTGGAATTATCGTGGCTCGCCGCTTCCCTCAAAGCTCAAATGCGTTCCCTCCTTTGGAAAAGTTATGGGATAAAGATGCGATCAGGGCGTAATATTAACAGTGAATACTGTACTTCATTTCTGCATCGGTACATAATGAAGTTGAAGTGAAGAGTATAACAGTCCTTTGAGATCGACTAATTTTTGCAGGTTGCGTCTGCTTTCGCGTCGTCAATTTTCAGATGCCTAACTCCGTCTTTTGTGATTTGCATTCGCGAGTATTGTTATCTGAACCCGTTGCGTGCCGAAAAGCATTGTGTGTTAGTTGTTGGTGAAAGACGCACGTTATTGTTTCTGCTCCGTCTAGTTACGACAACCTTTGTGGTTTACTCTGCTTCTTGTATAAAACACCTAAATTTTTAGGGTGAGCAAGCATCCCTTAGTTATGTGCAAGGTTGGTTGATCGATTTTTCTTTCTTTATTTATTTTTAGTGTTTTAAGTATGGGATTTAAAA
>JAHWXV010210921.1:0-17091 GCA_024586415.1 Phrixothrix hirtus | reverse complement strand
CTTAACAAGACGATTTTGGGTATAAGTAAGTTGGGTTAAATCTTCTTATTTTTATCCCAGGAGTCCGTTGTGAAGCCATGTCCCAGCCTTTTGGAAACACCCGGTATATATATATATATATATACAGTACATATGCTGCCCTGGGAAATGTCATACGTTATCTCCAAAAAAAGAGGAAATTTACCGTTGTAAATAACTCTTTGATATCTATCAGGGAAATAATTCTTGAAGAAATGTTTGCGGTTTCCATCAAACCCTACATAATGTAATATGACTAACAATAAATTGTGATTAACTCTCTGGAAGGTTTTATAAAAGTCAATGAGAACGAATATTGAAATATTTCATCGATCTGTCGTTCGGAAAATATCATTTGCTACAGCAGCAAGTACTGTTGCGTAACTATGCCTCTATCTAAAATCCAACTGTACCGCCAATAAGATAATGCGATTTTTAAGAAATAATTGTGTTTGAGCTACAACTATTTTTTCTGAATTTTTAGATAAAGTGAAAAGTATACTAATGGGCCGTAGGTCTTTATAGGAAGGAGGTTTAGTAGTCTTTGGTAAAGGTATAACTTTCCTCCCTTTCCAGCATTTAGAAGAAACTTGCTTCTTTATACAGTAGTTAATGGTATTCATAATAATAGGCAACAATTGTGCAAAACACAATTTAGCCATTTTAAACTGATTGCGTCTAAGCCAAACGTCTTAACTTTAGGGCGCATAAAATATTTCTAACATCCGTTTCTGTTACTTCATTAAATGAAAATAATTTGGTAATTTTATGGTCTATATTTTTTAAGGAAAAATGCATAAAATTGGAACTTATAGAAGCGGTAGTTTTCTCTAAGAATAAGTAATTGATTTAATTTAACTTTAAGAGGCTATTTGGAATATTAGCTGTCGATCTTTTGTGTGGATATATAAATCTCTAAGCGTGTTCCATAGTTCATTGAAACATTTTACTTTAATAAAGTAACAAATATTAGAAACAATAAAAACTTAATGGAACACTCTGAAAGAATTCACTGGGTTCCTTATAATTGCGGCAACCGACAATTGTCAATTAAATTCAAGGTCAGCAATAGGCAGGGCATTGCAATTTATTACATCATTACTGTGACTAATTATTCTAGATTATTCCTTAACCTTTCTGGAGCTTTTCTCTATTTATAGTTTTAATTCTAATTAGAATTTCGTCCTACTAGTTAATGATATACATAAATAGAAATATACGTTTGTCCTTAGTGTATTGTGAAATTAATGTTCAAATAAATAATCCTAATGTTAAATACAAGTAAAGATTTTAAAACAATTAACTAGTTTCGTTACATTGGTGTCGGGTATCTGGTTTGTTATTAAAAGTCTTAACTCACACACTATTACTAACTGAAAGCTAAAGTTAATTGTTTTTATATGCCAGTCACAAGAAATGGGGTGGTTGATGGACATATTGCAAAAGATGCAGGACTAAATGTAATCCCATCGACATAAATTGTCAGAGGAGATGCTGTCCATTAAAGCTAGCCAAAATAAACTGCAATAATAGATTAAATTTATCCAAAATAAATTATAAAAGAAAATAGATGATGTCACCAATGATATGGCAACAAAATATGAAGAAGTAACTAAGAAGTGTCAGAAATTACATAAAAAAATTATTATCCTTATCGTAAATAAGGAAGTCAGCATGACTAGGGTTGAAGTTGCTTCTATTACTCATGCGCAATTAACAAACGCTAATGTGCAACATTTTGGGCACCTGCCTGATATAGTAAATGCCAAGCCAAATATTATAAAACCGTTAAAGCACCAACGTATGATAGGAGGACATGTTGGGCAAATGCCAATGCACAATTCGTTACAGCCGTAACATTGAAATGATGTACAGTTGAAAAAAAAGGCAGTGCCTTTTAATATGGGCTTTACATGACGATACTTTTGACATTCTACGAACAATTCCAGATAATTTGCAAAATAACTTTGATAGGTTGGTTTCACGATTGGAAATGCGATATGGAGATAACCATCTGCAACAGTTCTACTGTGCGCAGTTAAGGAACCGAGTGCATAAAATTGGAAAGAACCCCCGAGAATTCGAAGCTGAAACTGCACGGCTAGGGAGATTAGCACATCCAACTGCTCCAGAAAGCTCTGCTGGACAAATTCGGGTGCAAATATTTGTGGATAGTCTTCGAAATTCCGAAAAACAGCAGGCACTTAGATTACCACGTCCGCCGACAATTCTAGTGCATTGGGTCATGCACTGGAATTTGAAGCTACCAAACAAGCATCGAAGGGCCATGCTTGCGTACGTGAAGTCGAAGAAGTCAAAACTGGCATTGAGAGCCTAGAATAAATGTTGAGAATATTTACGACCTATAGACCTATAGGACGTAAACCACGATGCAAGAAATACTATAGACAGAGGCAAATACAGAAAAATTTCCAAAATACTATGAGCAGTCCTGCTGAGAATACCAAACACCAGGAAGTCACCATCCTAGTGGAATCTTTAAAACCTAAACCGTACAGTATTTATATTAATGGAACAATGGAACAAAGAGGAGTACCTTTATTCAAATGATAGGAAGCCGAAAAGATAATCAAGAACATGGTACCTGAAGGGATAATAGAACCATCGGTTTTACTAGTTAGGAAGAAAGGTGGCGGCACTAGATTCTATGTAAATTATCGTCGCCTAAACAATATGACCAAAAGGACAGCTATCCTCTACACGAGTTGACGACTCTCAAGTCACGCTTTCCGGCTTCAGATGGTTTTCTATTCTAAACATGTGAATTAGACATAGGCGAGTACGTACAGAGGTTGAGAACCTGCAAAAGACCGCATTATCCATTTAAACTGGTCTCTGGCGGTTCACTGTGATGCTTTTAACTTGTGCAATGTACCAGTGATGTTTTAAAGGCTAATGGAATTGATCCTGAGAGGGTTATCTTGCCAAACGTGTCTAGTATACTTGGGCAATGTAATAGTTATTGTAAAAACCTTCGACGAACATCTGAAAAATCTCGAAGACCTGTTTCAAGGACTGCTAAATGCACATCTACAACTTAATCTGAAAAACTACAAGTTGTTTCAAAACAAAGTGAGATACGTCGGTCATGTGGATACTGGAAAAGGTGTGACTGACCCAGAGAAAATTCAGTTCATACGAGGATGGTCACAACCAAAAGATAAACATGAATCACAAACTTTCTTGGGAAAATGCCCTTAATATCGTCGATTTTTACGTAGATTTCTAGAGATCGCAAAACCACTTACAAAATTCATCGAAGAATACCAACAATATTTATGGTCCAATAGCTGCCAGGAATTATTTGAAACACTTAAACGAAAATTGTAAAGACAGCAATACTCAGTTACCCTAGAATGGAGGAAAGATTTGTCTTGGCTACCGATGCTAGCCACCTCAACAACGGTGCAGTATCATCTCAAATCCAGGATGTACATGAACGAGTAATTGGGTATTTTAGCACTGTAGAAATCTAAGAGGAATTTCTGTCTTACGCGAAACAATTGATAGCGATAACAAACACTTTTCCAAATGCCTTTATGGGCGAAGTTTCTTAATGAGAACTGACCGCGCAGCGTTGAAATGACTCCTGCGGTTTAGGTATCCAGTAGGTTAAATAGCGTGATAGATCCAACGGCTGAAAAGCTATGACTTTGAAGTTGAGCATCGTGCAGAAATAAATCATAGAAATGCTGACACTTTAGCAAGGCAACCTTGCATAGAAGTATGAAAGCATTGTTTTCTGTTGTAGTCAAAAGTTGAAGAACCTCTTGTCGACTGTTCTGCTGTAAGTAATGCCGTCTAGAAACTAGATAATGTCGAACAAGAGCATGACAACGACCCAGACCTGAGGGGACTATTATAATGGAATAATGCAGGTCAAAGACCAGGTTGGGAGCAAGTAGCCTCATTTAATCTCATTGTTAGAGCTTATTAACCCCAATGGGACTCCTTGCAAGTTCAGCACGGGTTTTTGAGAGACCCCTGGAAAATGATGGTTGAAGTAAAAATCAAACGCAGTTGTTGGTTTCGGAAGACAGAGTAGCGGTCATTTTGTGATAACTGCATTATGGTCCATTTGGAGTGCATATAAGAGTAAAGAAAATTTTGGAAGAGATCCATAAAAGATTCTATTGAATCAACTGCAAGGACGATGTTAGAGAGTAGTGCCCAAGTTTTGTATTATGAGCGTCTGGAAATAGAGCATTAAAGAGGCGAAAGACACCGGTGCGACAATATAATGTAGGTAGCCCATTTGAAAGAGTAGCCATCCACACATCTGGTACATTTCCAGAAACAGAAGCAAGAAATAAATGCATGGTGGTTGCAATGAACTGTTTTAGTAAATGGACCGAAGAATATGCTCTACTTAATCAAGAGGAAGTTTCAGTAGCTGAGATCTTGGTAAAACAACGGTTCGGCCGTTTCAGGATTCTTTTAGAATTACATTCATGCCAAGGAAGAAATTTTGAATCAGCTCTATTCCAAAGTCGCTGCCATCTGTTGAATATATAAAAAACTAGAATAGCTGCTCTTCATTGACAACCAAATAGAATGATAGTACTCACGGATCGAACAACGGGAAAATATCGCCCAAAATTTGTCTCAGATTATCAAAGAGAATGGGACCAGTACTTGCACCTGTTATTGATGGCATATCGGTCAGCTGTAAATGAAACGAGAGAAAGGACCCCAGCTAGCGTGTTTTTGGGCGAGAAATTATTTTACCATCTGATTTGGAGTTTCGTTGCAAGCATGGAGAGGAGAAGGTTGCTTAACAGCTGTGTTGAAAGTCTTTGAAAGAAATTAAGCTCAATTTACGAAATAGTTTGCAACAACATCCACATTGCCAGCAATAAAGTGAAATTCCGCTATGATGCAAGTTCCAAAACACGAGCATTTCAATCCGATAACCTGGTTTGATTCTACCAGCCTCAGCAACGACAAGACCTATATCCGAAATTGCAAGGTTCTTTGCAAGGGGTCGTAAAAAGCGACTATGGGGATCAGTGATGTAATCTACCGAATTATAAAATTTCTCAGAGAAAATCTCAAAGTCGTTTGCATGAAGCGGGAGAAATGCAAAACTGAAACACTAGGAATATGAGAAAAGTGCGAACCATGTCCAATTAGAAGGATTAGCACTCAAAAACAGCGATAAATCATTTATTGAATTTATGTCAACGTATTTGGAACAACATAAATGTAAATTTGCGGATACCACTGAGGAATACAGAAAAATGTTTGATGTAGTAGAGGAGTACCCTTGTGTCGTTAAAGATGTTCAAATGTCCCGTGGCATCGCAGTTGAATTTAAAAGCGGTATAGTGACGTACAAGAAATACAGGAGCAAGAGGGCCTGTGGAAGCCATTATAGAATCTAAGGAAACAAGGTTGTGCTGGCTATACCAAAGACCGGCTGTGACCTAGATCAGATTAATTGACGCGTGGTAGGTTACATGCTAGAGGTTGTGTTTCGAGACACTGGTGTATAGTTGGAATCCAAACGGGACTCCACCAATAACGAATTCTGTGGACAGTCATTTTTTCAAGTAGTGGGGTTGCAGTGCAGGTTTTGATATTCGCAAAGGTAGAGTCATCGCAAATGCGAAGTCCAAGGTCACTTTCACGGGACGAAACAGTATTAAGGAGAAGGCACTGTAGCAAACAATAGAAACAATAAAAACCTCGAAAGATCCATTTGTAACCTTTAATTAAGACAGATGATGCAATCATAAATGACTCATTGCGGTAACCGATATCTGACAATTAACTTCAAGGTCGGCAATGAGTCATGGTATTTCAATTTATTACATCATTACTATGACTAATTATTCTGGATTATTGCTTAAATTTTTTCGACCTTCTTCGTCGTCTATATAAATAATAGATTAAAGTCTCTTGGTTTTAATTTCAATTAGAATCTTGCCTTGCTAGCTGCTGATGTTGTTGTAGTTGTTGTTTTTAGGCAGGTATTATGCTTGACGTACTGACACTTAAGTTTGTTAGACCCATTGTATCAACTGCCCATAGAACTATTCATGAAGTCCTGGTATTTTCAGAAATCTCAGTATCTTGAATGGGGGAGCATTTAGGATTGGTTTGGTTCAGGGAATTTAGCCCTAAAAATACAGTGTCGGACATTGCCCGAAGCTGAGAAATTGTATAATAGGTGAGATGATGTTCCATCGCTTTCATTACACTTCCTACAAAGAGGAACCTCTTGAACATCTATTGTGGTTAAGTGTTTTTCGAAGCTATGGCCTGTTAGGAGGCCAGTATAAGCTCGGATTACTTTCCTGCTTGGCGAAAGTGGTAACTAAGTTTATTTAGATGCTGGACCTACAGTTAGGGCTTTAGCCTATCTAAGGATTTGTTTATGCCGCCATTTTTTTAACCTTAGCAATAGATCGGCCTCAATGGTGGATTTTACAAGGGAGTCAGGTAAGCCAATGTTGGGGGCAGCTGTTTGAATAGCTGTTCATGCCTTAGCCAATAAATCTGCTTTTCCATTATCTGAATGTCTCTAATGGTCAGGAACCCAGCAAATAATTACTGTATTGTTCCTATATACTAGAGGCTGAAGTTTCTGCCAGCATCCCCACACCAATCTGAATGATATGATGTGATAAGATAGGAAATTTGCGGCATATTGGCTGTCAGTGAAGATAGTGAGGTGTAGGTTGTGACAGGATGGAGAGTATATAGCTAGCAACATAAATGCAAGCCTTAGAATTGGGAGTAGAGGTAGATTGAAAGACATGATCCCTGTTGATAATGCACGCAACTGACCCTGGGTGACACCAAGGCCTTTATATGAGGGCTATCTGTATGCAGTTTACAGCTAGGTTTTTCCAAAACGATTGATGACTACTATGCAGCCCTTCAAATTAGTTTCTTCCAGTTGGAGGTTCGTCACTAACATAAAGCTGTGAAGAACGTTCCCCCGTCGACGCAAGTGGCACAGCTTTGGTATCAAGCAACCGGAAGATTACTCGTCCCAAAGACAGGGATAATGCGAATATGCATGCTTTAATGACCTTCAGAGAGGATTTGTCAGTTACCAGAATCAGTTTAATCGGCTTAATCCCCTGAGGGGTAACTTGTGTCCTCCAAACTTCAGGTTTCAAGCCGGGATCTTCCCAAGCTATGAGTCGCAATAAGGAATCGGAATCCTCGTGTGGCCTCACTAACCATATGGTAACCTTTCTGAGTTTAGGAACTGAAGAATACATCACCGCAATGAATTTCTGCCCCTCCTTTCGGGTGACCTTTAAAAGCCACTATTTACTCATATCATCAGCGCAGGTTACCACAATGGTTCCCTGTATGAACTGTATGTCGTTGAAGCAAAGAATAGGTTTACCAGGAGGCACCCTATTCAACTCTTCCACGATTTTAGTGGTTACCTTCCATTTCTATTTTGCGGAGATAATCGCCCCAGGATAGCCATCCAAGCGAATGACCACCCTCAGTGCGGACTCCAGAACCCTTCCATGCAACATTTATTTGAGCTCTGGTCGAAGAGTTCTTTCTTGAGACACTTTGGCATCAGCTGGAATGTTACCTAGTAATCTTGGGCGTTTAGTTGACGCAGGTTTATCTTTGGGTTCCCTGCTTTTTACCGCCTTGCATTCAGCAGGAATGGGGGTCTGCGCAAAGCTCGCTTTGGTTTGACCATCAGCTGCTTTTGCCCTTCCAAGTCTCCTCTGTTGGGCTTTAGACAGCTTAGGTCTTTGAAGGGTTATCGAGGTCACCAAAGCCCCTTCGCCGGACATTAGAGGTTTTGCTGAGGCAGCACCCTGTAATTAAAAAGGAAACTTTTTCGTAAGTGGTGCCATGATTATTTCCACGAGTCTGCAGGGAATAAATGTCGATTCCCCCAAGGCCTGATAGGGGAACAATGCGACTTAATGAAACGAGGTTGCGCCTGATGGCCCCAGGTTGATCGCTTCCAGGGGATCTGCTTCACCCCTATGCATACCTTCGCCGCGCATCATAACTTCGGGTTGGAGGTTTATAGTGGTTATCTCCACGTGACACAGGGGGTTAAGCCAAGGTCCTTGCTCAGATAGCTAGGAATACACCCAAACTAGTGTTTACGGTATTACAGTGTCAGCCTCGTTACACAGCATCGACGCCGTAATCACTTGTACAAGCCATTAGCCACGACATGATAGCTAGGTCTAGTTTCTGATACTCTTATACATAAATAGAAGCATAGATGTTATTGTTAGTGTATTGTGCAATAAATATTTGAGTAAATAATTTTAAGCTTAGTGAATATTAGTAAATATTTTACAAAAATTAACTAGTTCTGTTACAATATTATGCTGAATGTAAGTTTTTTTCTTTTCGTATAGGAGAAGTTCTAAGGTGTCGAAACACCTTATAGTATATGTGTATTGCTTTACCTGTTTTTAAGCTCTATGAAAAGCCACGCTCCTTAACTTCGTTAGTTTTTGGTGTAGTGTTATTGCTACTTAATTTAAATAGAACTTACAATACCAAGAAATATTTATCGGTATGCGATAAAGAAAATTCGCTAAATATTAAAATGTACAGATTTCCTGTTAATGATCATATGTGCTTGCAGAAATTGATAGTAAAGTCAGGTAAATTAAATAAGATACGTTTATTATAATTTAGGATTTTAAATAGCTAATCTGACGCTATAAAGCTAAAGCTAGCGCCAAAATATTTGTAAAACTATAAACAATCAAAGTTGGTTGCCGCTAGGTTAATGCTTTTTTGGCCATAGCACCTAACATCGTTGAAACTCTAGCGTCGAGTGATATACACCTAGCGCGAGTTAGTGCTACCAAGTTAAGAGCTAGCGCCACAATGATTTGCGACATAAAGCCAATTGAAGAAAAAACAAGAAGTTCGCTATGGTTGAATTTTGCCGAAATATCTTGCATACATGTTCTTTAAAGCTAGCGCCGTTAAAATAAGGGCTGACACCACAATGGTTTCTAAGATAAAGCTAATTGAGGAAAATGTAACAGAATTCACCATGGTTTGAATTTTGAAGAAAAATTGCGAAATAGTGTATTTAGGAAATGCTACTTCGATTTGCATATTAATATTTATTGATTGTCCAGAGAATAGGTCTAACTTCATAAAGTCGCTGACCCAAATATTTTGCGTTTTTGAATTCTGTTCTTGGTGCCAGTTACACCATTTTAGTTTAATTTAAGGTATTGAACTTCATCAATCATGAAGGTGTAAGAAATTTTAAATAGTTCGGTTCATTTTTCTATAAGAAACGAATATTTTAGTTTTCGCAATCTACCTTTGTAGGATTAAACACGATAGGGGAGTAGTTTCGGGAAGATTTTCATATGAAGATTGTTGCATATTTTAACGTGGGTAAATCGCTCCCAAAATTTATAACAATAATCGTCTGACATATTATTCGAGTTGTATATGTGTACAGTATTATACCATAGTTGTGATGCAACGATAGTTGTTCTTTTAAATAAATTTCTAATAAATTGTATCAAGCACTGTAAATTTTAATCTTTATTTGATATTATAATTAAAAATGACCCTCTTTTCATTAACATAATATAAAAAATAATAAAGCGCTCAAAGTTAAAGGTTTTCTTTGGTTAGGTGCCATTTTAGAATTTGTGAGTGTAGAAAGTCCTCAATGGTGGGGTTTATGTTGGCACATCTTCCTAACAGGCATTTCTAAAAATAGTATCAACATAATCTATCTATCTTGAATAATTTCGAACAAAGAATTAATAACGGTTGTTTAGAATAATTAACTTAGGCACTTTCTATTACAAATTATAAAATGGCAACGGACTAAAGAAACCGCAGAATTGAGCACTTTACATCATATTTGATATTATTTTAATGCAAAAAGGATCGTTTGTAATTAAAGTGTCAAGTCAAGATTGAAATATGCAGTATTTGATGAAACTTATAAGAAATTTATTTAAAAGAAAACCCTCTCTCGTTGCATGACGAATATAATATAATATTGTAGACACGTCCAACTCGAATAATACAGGCTGTCAGTTAATTATGGTTATCAATTTTGGGAACGAGCTACCAACGTAAAGATATGCAAAAATTTTCCGAAAATGCTCCACTACCGTGTCTAACCCTGCCAAAGGTAGATGGCAAAAACTAGAATACTCATCTCTCATGGAAAAATGAACCAAACTATATAAAATTTGCTACCCTTTCATCATTTTGATGAAGTTCAATATCCTAAATTAATCTAAAATGGTGTAGTCAGCATCAAGAATATATTTTAAAAAGGCTAATATTTGGTTCTACAACTTTATTAAGTTAGAGCTATTCTCTGCACAATCAATAATGATTAATATGCAAGGTTTAAAATTATTATCGAAGTATCATTGCCCAAATACACCATTTCACAGTTTTTCTTCAAAATTCAAATCAAGGCGAGTTCTCTCACTTTTTCCTCAATTAGCTCTATCTCAGAAATCATTGTAGTACCAGCTCATATTTTGACGGCGCTAGCTCAAAACTATATGTATGAAGAAAAATACTTCGGAAAAATTCAACCATGGTGAACTTTTTGTTTTTCTTCAATTGGCGTTATCTCGGAAACTGTTGTAGAGCCAGGTCAAAAGAACACATATGGAAAATAATTGGGTATAATTCAACCACGACGTACTTTTTCGTTTTTTTAAATTTAGCTTTATCTCGATAACCATTGTGGCGCTAGCTCTTCATTTGGTGGCGCTAGTTCCTAATATGGTGGCGCTAGGCGAATATTACTTGGTGCTAGAGTTTCAACGATGTTAGGTGCCATAGCCAGAAAAGCATTGACTTAGCAGCACCCAACTTTAATTGTTAGTAATTTTACAAATGTTTTGGCGCTACCTTTGGCTTTAATGGCACTAAAGGTAGTTGGTTTGGCACCAGTGGTAGTTGGTTTGGCACTAGAGTTTCAGTAGGAAATTCAGTTGTGGTGCCGCTATGTTGATGGAGCCATGCCGTCATATACATACAGTGGCTCACAGATTAAATGATGCAACATAAAAATAAACTAAAAATTTAATTCTTATATCGCCTAGCTGTTTCAGGACCTTCCTTAATAGTTTGGGAACTTATTGGACTAATTTAAGGCTCTAGTCTCGAAGGAAAATTATTTTGCCCCATTATCCAAAAGAGCCTTCTTAAGATCATTTTTATTGGATATGATGTTTTCGAATGCATGTTTCAATTTAACCCATAAATTTTTGATGACATTTAAGTCGGTAGATGGTGGGGGAGGTGCAGTTACACATGGACAAATATACAGTAGCCATTCTTTCATTAAAATAGACGAATGCTTAGAATCGTTGTCCTGGTAGAACGAGAAATTTACTTCTATACCTAGTTTAGCTGCACTGGATTTTAGATTATGTTTCAGAATAAGCAGGTCGGTCCCTGTATACATTTCTCTCAACAAAACACAAGTTTCCAACTCCAGGAGTGGGAATGCAACCGCAAAACATTACATGCCCACCCTCAAATTTCACGGTTGGGCGGTAAGTTCATCGTTTTAACGTAGCGTTGGTTTTTTTCCATACATGAGTGTTGCCATCTGAGCCAAATAGGTTAAACTAACTCTCATCAGTAAATAGTTGCTTTACAAAAGCCTAGAGACTTGCTGAAGTAAATTACATGCCGTTTGTTTTTCGCTCTTATCAAAAGCTTATTCCTATCTACTCGAATTCTGTACTTTGCTTTTTGCAGCATTCTTCTTGTTTTGGGGTTACATGATTTCCCTAAATCTCTTTTTACGTCTACTGCTAATTGTTGGGCATTAAACTTGGAGTATATATCAACACTAAGCACAGTATACGTCTCTTTCTTCTCTGAAAATTGTTTGTTCGGCGGTTCTTTGAATTTATTGCCCAAACGATTTTCACGTGTGCAGCGTTCGATTATGTGTTGTACCGGGGAAGCTCGTTTTATGTATTAATTCAACAATTTCTCATTGTGTTCTGCCATTTTAAACATAAAAAATAAGCAATTTTCGTTCTTAAACGAGTCGTCTAGTTTTAAAATCCGTTATTTCCAAAAATTGAAATTCTTCAAGATTTGCAAAAAACTATATCTTGCCTCTTTTTTGGTTATTTATTATTAATTTTTTGTAATAACGTTTATTAGTAACATTTACATCCATTCCTATATTTAAAATCCAAATTTAATTAGAATATAATGATAAAAAGGCCTTATAAAATTGGATTTGGTGGATTTTGGAGTTTTGGAAGCAAATTTTACATTTTTGGTGTTGTTAAGAAATTCTTTTAATTTAAAATAATAAATAGATGCTAATTACTACCTGTATTGAAAGATACATTAAATTTTATAAGAAAATAACAAAAATGCGTTTACAGCAAATAATTTTCATCTTGGAAGGGTTGACAAAAACTTTCTTGCGCATTTTGATCTTCAGTGCCGAATGCTTTTGGTTTCCAAATCTACATCAAATTTATGGTGTGGTAGTTTTTACGACCATTTCCATACTGTGATGCCGTCAAAGCCGCTACGCTACGTAACTTCGATAACTTAATGGGTACTTCAACAGAAAGTTGGATAGGGTCAATCATTCCAACAGATTTTCCACGTTTCATAATTGATTTAGATGTTGTAAGTTCGCTCCTATAAGATTCTTTACCTTGAACCAAGACGCCTATACTTGATTTTAACAGCATAAAACGTTTTGCCATATTAAACTTAAAATGCCATGCTCCTGGAGATTTGATGATATTCAGAGGTTCAGTTTTCCAGTCATAAACTGGCACTTCTTCTAATAACTTGCAGGCTGTACCGTATGATTGCAAAATTTTATAGTATGCATATGGACTAAGAATAACTTCGGATTTTCGTAATACTTTTTCAATTCTGGCAAATACCCTATTTGGGGGATGAAGGAATGGTCTACTACGGGAAATATTAACTCAATACGTTTTATTTTCTTAGGTGCGTTCAAATTAAGCCACTTATAGCACATTTCTGACATGATAGAATTTTGAAAACAGTTTAATAGGTTTAGGATTGGAATTTTGCAATCTATGGTAAACGGCACTATCTATTTCATTAAAACATTTTAGGCGAGCTGTTTCATTCCAACAGTATATGTGAAAATTTTCATTGGTAAGTTTTGCCGTAGAATTTCCAATTACAACAGTAAAATTTTATAAATTAAACTGGCTGCAAAAATATGTACTTTGGTCAGGCAATTTAGGAAGAAGTATATTCCTTTGATAATCAAACGACATTACAAATGTGCCTTTTTCTTTTATCTTAAGCAGATCATAGAAAGCTTTGGACTTTAATTTGTTAACTTTGGGTTGAGTTGAATGTAGCTGTAATTCTTCTGGACATTTCTATCTACGCAATTGTTCGTGTAACTATATGCAGGTTGAACAAGAATCAGTTGCTGGGCTACCGAAACCTATACTGTAGTTTGTATTAAACTGATGTCTAAAGAATGATTCTGTCACTTTATGAGCAGGTTCAGTTGTTTGATTGTACATACTCCACATTTCTTTAATATCTAACCACACTATCAATACTGACGTTCACTAGATTTTAATCTACAATGATGGGATACACTTGCAATAGAAAGACTCGATAAATTTACGAGTACAAATACAAGTCTTTGATCTCGCATTTTCTGATTTTTATGTTCACCCTCTCTCCTTTCAGCAGCCATGTTTCCTGAACTTAGGAAATAACACTTCAATAAATCCTGAATTCTGCCTTTGTTTAAGTTTAAAATCGATAGAAAATGTTTTTCGACACACCGTCACTAATGTTCCATTGCGTGCTCGTATGTGGAACTTGAAATTGTAAATTTTCTGTGATGTCAATTCATTCTTAAGTCTCCTCCTCTGTGCTAATGTAACTTTAGCATAATTTATTATAAAATTGTCCTAGTGTACTTTGGACTTTGACGAGCAAAAGACAAAATGGAATTTTTGGAAATCGAATGAATTCAATCCAGTACATTGAAATGCTTTTGAGTTGTGATTGCAAAGCATTTTATTTGGGGGTCCATGGGCAGAATATCTCTGTATCCGTTGTTTTCCTCTTTCGCAATTGCTACGATTTCTATACATTTTCTAGTTATATTGGAATCAGCTTTTTGAATAATCTTACCAATGCTATCCATTTTGCACGTCAATAACAAAATTATTCGATAAACACAAACAATGATATTGCACTCACTAATATACAACAGATGTTGTAATTACATGTGTTAGTAGTATTGGTGTTTTGAAATTCATTATATTCTGGAGATGGCGGATTTTGTAAGTCAACATAGACTTTCAAATACATTTAAACAAGGAAATGTCAGTTTTTGAAGGAACCTAAATGCACTACTAGGTATTCCAGAAAGTTATGTATAAGTTACGGACAAAATGTGTATTTCACTAAAAATTGGAGATGTCGGGTTTTGAAACTAGACGACTCAAATAATCATGCGTGCGCCCATTTTCAATTATGTAATCAAATAGATACCAAAACACTGTTCTATCTCTCAAATGGAATATTAACGATCTCCCTGAGAGGTCAACTGGAAATTTACCACACTTAACAGTATGCAGTGCCATTGTTAGATCATTTAAGCTGTGAACTAAGTTTTGAATATTTTTCCGATTTCTGTTTATAAGTTGTTTTACAGAATTTTCTTTTAATTTTAATGTATAATTCTTAATAGCATTATGAATTATTATGAGAATTTTGTAGTACGAAAAATAAGGAAAAATCCGTTTATAACTAAAGATCGAGTTGCGCAAAAGGTCAAAATGTTACAGTATAATACAGTAACTTTACCTTGAAAATTGTGGTAGAAAATTTGTCAGCATAATTTTTAGAATAAAATTGCTGTATTGCACATCCAATGTTTATTATTAAAAATGCTACTAGTAATTTTCGTTAAAATTACCAGAGTAATTCTTATGCATGTACTGTACACGTTGTGAAGATAGCAGATATAAAATTATTAATTTCTTTTAAATACTAATATCTGATTACTCAATTTTGTAAGAAACGTATTTTTCATAATTAAACTGCATAATAGTTTTCTTAAAAAGGTTCGCGTATTTTAAAATATACTTCATGTATGAATCATTACTAGCATTGGTTTTGTATATAAAATCCCTGTTATTAGAGAACGTCCTAAAACAACAAACTTGCATCGAGATATCCTTGTTCCCTACATAAATAAAAATATTGTACTCCATTCTAAATAGCTTTGTATGCATTTGTCTGTATTATTTACGTACCGAACCACCCATGCACTATAAAATGAACTCAACTGTAATTATCGACAATACGATATTTCGCGCTTTTTAACAGTCACTAATACCTTGCGTACAATTTTAAATTATAATGATTTCCATGAACGCCATATGATTTGTCTATCTAGGTATATAAAATCAATGATGATACCTTCCTACGGCAGTTTTAGGAGGTATGTAAACAACACCAATTAGGATACTGCAATGTATATTCTTGAAGGTTGTCACCTGTTCCCAATTATTATTATTTACATGATCATATTCTAAATTTATCTATGTAAATTTTAGATACATGTAAATAATTACCAATTTAAAAATTGATAACTCGTCATTTATATATTTATAGAATAAGTAAAATTTATAAATAATCATGAAGTATAAGAACCCCTTTAATAATAAATGAATTATTATCAATATAAAATATGTAATTAAAAATCATAATTTTAAGGTTGTAAATATTTAACTTAATAGTTAATACCATTAGGGCCATCTAGTAAGTAAGAATAAAAATGAATTCTTAGTGTTAAAAAGAAAACTGTAATATTTAATTAAGATTGTAAACAAATCATGTATGAAAACATAACTCTACACATAGACGGCATACAAATTCACCTCCTACATTTAATTAAATTATAATATTTCTTATCCTATAATTTTAAACTTATTAGATATGAATTTAGTATATAAACTGCAATTTAAGGAGCATAATTCAGAACAATTTCTGTTCTCATACAAGCCTTGCCTTTATCATTTTCCTTCCGATCCATAAACATCTTGCAAGCCGCCTTTATTAAGAAGCGCAGTTAGAGAATTAGTTTGCGAACGTTTTTCTAAGCTGATAACTCTGCAGAACCTTCAAGACCTAGTTTGATCCTCCGGATTACAATAGGGCTTTGCCCTCCTCCCTGATTCGAGTTTTGCTATAAACAATGGGATACGAAAGTTTTTCAATGGTCATTAGTTATTACCAGAACAATCGGCAAAGTTGATGTATGTTTACTATTGAACGTTTTTCATTTTAAACACACATGCATAATTGTACCCTTCAAAGTAGTATGAAAAGGTCTCTGAACGTTTTTCAATTCCTTCTCTACGCTACTACAGAATTAACTACCTACTTCATTAATACTAATTTAAATTACCTAGTGCTAATCCCCATATATCCTTCATACCAACCAATATAAATTGCATGACACACACGATCAAAGCACATAATAACACACGGGGTTTTGCATGTCAAAGCAGCGTACATAGTTGTAAATATATGTATAAAATTGCATGTTTGTTTATTTAACCTAGAATTTGCCGAGTTATACAGGCAGAAATAAAACATATAGAATTAGTAGTATATATAGCTACACTCGAAAGTAGCTATACAACGACATTGAATATTTGCCTTCTTATTAACTACGAGCACGTTCGAATTCACCCACAAACCTCCGACTGAAAATAAGATAGCTGAAGGCCAATTGGACTATAAATTAGTTCAACGCACACTTATCTTATACTGACCTTAAGTAATACAGGTTAGAGCTTGAGTCATCCAACGTAAAGCAAATAATAAACAGAAAGGTCGTCGGAAGGTGACCCATAAACTCTCAATACCTTCAGTAGCTTCTACCTGAAGTTGTTTGGACGTTTCGATCCTCACGATAGACAGAATATCTGCTAAAGTGTATCCGTTTATAAATGTCCTCTAAAGGATTAAATATTGAAATTTTAACACTCGAGTAGGGTAAATATAGATAATATGGGAAAAGTAGCT
>JAHWXV010210918.1:0-10066 GCA_024586415.1 Phrixothrix hirtus | reverse complement strand
TGAATTTTCGGAGTATATAAATAGAAAATTTACCATGTGCGGTCCAGATAAAACATGATTAAATTGTAAACTGTTCCAAAATTTATGTCTTCCAAAATATATTTATCATAACTAATCAAACTCGGCTACTGCCTAAACAGAAAAAAAACTCATATTCGTGCGAAGGGCACCAAAAGTTCGTGATTATCTAGAAATAAACTGGATATCCATTTAAACATATTCTTTTATTCTCGCATGGCTCTACCACGAAAACATTTCGGCGGAAACTTTATCCCGCACATTTGCAACGAAAAATTGCATATTCGCACAGGAAAACAAAAAATAGCTATATCTCGCTTTCAACTTTTAAAGAAGCAAATCAGAAGACAACATCTATCTGGCGTCTCCGCTAAAAGCTGCGACCGCACCTCACGGTCGTTCCTTATAGCACACGTGTCGCCGCACATGCTTTAAAAAACAACTTTTCGATACAAAACTATAGAATAGTATATGCGAACTAAAAACAAATACTTAAAAATTTAGCAACCACTAACTTTCGTAAATTCTTTTAAAAAATTTGATTTACGTTATTTAATTGAAAATTATTACTGCATCAATGCAAAATGAACGCAACACTCCGTGTTCGCTTGTAATAATTTTCAAACAAATAAACCGTTGCAAAATATTAAATAATATTATTCCTATTTCATAGGGTCATTCAGAAAACAAATAAAGTTGTTCTATGACAAGTTATTGCGTCCCCCCCTTCAACCACCGCCGACCGATCACTGACTGTGGCATTCTACCGTTTCAGTCTGGCGGCAGCTACAATCAGCTACGGTTGATTACTGCTTAGCTGTAAGACTTTAAAATGTGTGACAAAATTAATGTTCTCGCGAAGTGTAAAGTTCGCATTGTTATCCATATTTTAAACGCCCAAAAAGTTCGACCCATCGAAATTTATAGACAGATAACTGAGGTTTACGGTTATGTGATAGACGAAGCGTCAGTTCAAAAATGCTGAATAATATTTAATGGCGGACGGACGAATACTCAGGATGAGGAACGCTCGGGCCGGTCCTCAATTGTGGCTGACGGACTCAAAGCAAGGATTGACACAAAAATTTAAGAAGGCCGGCCCTTCAAAATTAGTGGATTGAACTCATTCTTTCCCGAAATTTCAAGACCTGTATTATACGAAATTTTTAGAGATGATCTGAGCTATAACAAATTGTGTTCCAGGTGTGTCCCTCGAATTTTGTCAGGCGACCACAAAACCAAATGAATGGCAATGGCATTGACATTTTCCTGTCGTTATGACAACGATGGTGATGAACTCTTGAATCGCATTGTTACTGCTGATGAGACTTGAATATCTCATTTCATTCCAGAAACAAAGCGTGAATCAATGGAATGGCACCTTTTGCGATCCCCAACGAGACCGAAAAAGCAAAATAAATTTTGCGCACCAGAAAGATTATGGATACAGTGTTTTAGGAGTGTAAGGGTGTCCTGCTCATCAACTACATACTTAGGGGCGAGATCATAAATGCAGCCGCCTATTGTCAGAAGCTTGAGGTCAACTCCGCCGCGCCATTCAAAACAAACAACGCGGAATGCTAACCAGGTAAATTATTCTCCTTCACTATAATGCACGTCCACATGCAGTTGTATTGACACAGGCCTTGCGCCAGCAGTTTGAGTGTGAAATCTTTGAACATCCACCATACAGTCCGGCCTTCGCTCCAAATGATTATCATTTATTCCCCAAATCGAAAAACTTCTTGGGTGGAAGCTGCTACGCAAATGATGATGAACTTAAAGAAGCCGTTCATCAGTGGTTCAACAACTTGGGGGCAGTTGAATACGCAGACGGTATAGAAAAGCTAGTAAATTGCAAATTGTAAATTATATAATAAAATTCGGAATTTTGGATACCAAACTACTTTTCTCGATAACTTTTATGGCGAGAAAGCTTACAATTTTCATATAGCAGGCTCAATTACAAAGTAATTTCATAGGATATTAAAACAAAGGCGTTCTACCATTCATTAAAAACAGAAATTTGTAGTATCTACGAAAAATATTGTACAATAAATAAAATATTTTGTACAAAAATTTCACCGTTTTCGATGGAACGTGGTTGGCCATTTAATATTTAATAACGAATTAAAGTATTATGAGAAGTTATTAGTAATATTTTCATAATAAATAATTTTGCAATCATATTGGAAGTATAAATAAAATGATATTTAGCATAATACTATATTATTTCACTGCTTCACGTATAAAGTTATGAAAAATATTAATCTATATTAAGTGAACTGTGCAGATTGAATAAACAAGAAAAGCATAAATTGTGGTGTTTGTATACAAAATTTGATTTGATATAGGCAGCGTGTAACTTTAGGGTGCAGAATGAATAAGACAGCTTTCATAATTCTATATCAACCAAACAATAGAATTCGTTAATGTATTTTGGAAGTAAATATAATTGATTTACACAGTATAAGGAATTATAGACTTATTCAATTTATCAAAAAAATACAAAGCTTCTTAAAAAATATCCTATTTATTTTTTCCGCCATTCATTATTTATTCTATATATATATATATATTTGACTCCATTTAGCAAAATCCATATATTTAGTTTGTATCTATCATAAGGATTAATAACATATTAGTCAATTTATTCTAATTAGAATCATATTGATTATAATAAATTGATTAACAGGCTTTTAAAAGGTTAATTCTATATTTATGATAAACCGGTTATAAAACTAATTACCAGTACACTGAATATATTTGAACAAGGGTGCTCTATATCATTGAAATATTTTTTCAATAAATTATTAAATCCAATTTCTTTATAGGATATAAAAGCAATTTGGTTTAATAACTACCACGTAAAGGTATACTAGAGAAAATTAATTAATAATACGTGTTTTATTTGCAAATACTTTAAGCTTTGGATTAAAAATGACATGCAGTATAATTCTCCGTGCTCTGTTTAATAACCATAAGCTGACGTAAATAACATATCAAAACAAAGCGAATGAACTAGAAAATCGCCACATAACAAATGTATCACATCATAATTAACACGCTGGTAGACCTTAATTGGCATATCATGTATGATCAAATAACTGCCATACCGGTTTATATTAAATTTTTCAAACGATATTTTGTGCATTATTAGATTGGAAATTTATTAAATCAATTTTACATGAAATTCGGTATTATCTTACTTTGTTGGCAAAATAAGAGTTGTCGTTGATTGATGGACAGTTAAGCATTGTTGGATAGGTCTAATATCTGTTTGATTTTTCATTTGCATAAAATATTGTACCTGTTAATAGCAAGCAATATAACTAAATAAATTACCGGTTTTACGTTACATAAGAGTATAAAACAGGTAGATGAACGTGAAATGATACTCTACTTCTTAAAGTACAAACTTGATGTATTTTTATAACTTCATGATGTCATACAATTTAAATATAGTAAAACGATGTGGATCCGTAGTACACAATGGATTTAGATTAAAATATAAAAAAATCAAATAAATTTTTTAAATTTTTTAGTTAAAACAATCCAATCCATAAGTTTGACGACATTTTCTTTTATTTACGACATGTTTCACCCTACAACTGGTCATTCTCAAGTACAATGAAGTTAAGTAAGGAACTAAAATGAGGAGTGTGAAAATACATTAAATTACGTAATAAAAATTAAAAACGTACCTGGTAACAATGAATACCATTAAATGTAATAATAAACTAAATGAATAAAACTAACAGGAATCACAAAGTAAAATTAGGAAGATGTGAATATAACAGAGTGTTTAACGTAAATGATGTCTGAAGGGAACAATACATACAACAAATGGAGTTATCTGGTAAGAGATAAGATAAAAGGAAAAGAAGTGCCAGATATAACTTCTTACTGTAAACTAAAAGATAAATATAAAGTAAAGTAAACAGGTAATCAAAAATACAAAATGATAAGTGAACGTGGTAAAAATTAAATTATAATTTTATTGAATTGAAACGACCTAAATGACCGTTGCATGTTAAATATAGTATAAAGTAACGGTTAAGTTAAACAAATGAGCAAACTATAATGGATAGAACTAAACACATAACAAAATTAAATTAAATTGTGCAAAACCTGTTATTAATGAAAAAGCGATTAAAATATATAAACTCAAAGCAAGACAGTAAAAATAGAAAATAGGTGGGGGTGGGGTTAGGTAATGGAGGCTATTGAACGTCAAGTTTGTTGTCGAGGTTTATTAGGAAATTGAAACAAGGATATTCTGTTATTTCATTAATACATTTATCCTTCGGTTTATGTTTGTGCTTATAAATTTCAAATAATTCTAGGGTATTAAGGTAGTGTCCTTTTTGTGTTAGATGTAAAATTTTAAAACTTTTGTTTTGTATGAATACGTGATTGTTATCTAGAATATGTTCGGCAAATGGAGAATGGTTGTGAGAGGTAAATATTGAATTGTTAGTTATGCTGGTTAGGTGTTCTTTTAAACGGGTGCAGAAATTCCGGCCATTTTGGCTCACAAAAGTGGCTTTACAGGTGTCGTCTATTAGTTTATATACCACCGATTTGTTTTGAATCTCAATGTTGCCTTTATTGTTTGTAAAGTTTTTTGAATGTTAATAGGGTTAATAAAGGCTGCTTTATAATTATATTTTTTAAGAATGTGTGGTAATTTTAGTAAGAAAGGGCCTAAATAGGGTACCGTGATGTATTGTGTGTTAGAATTGGTTTTTTTAGGGCGGTGAGCTTAGTAAGTGGGCGATATTTAAGTTTTATCTTGCGATATAAAGATAAGGTAAGGTTTAATGGGAGTTGGTTATTGGTGGCAATTTGAAAGATGGTATTTAGCTCATGATTGATATGTAATTTATTCATGGGAATGTTAAATAGTCTGTTGAACAGAAATCTGAACAATGTTAACTTCTGTGAAATGGGATGATTGTTTGTATAATTGATAACTGAATTTATGGTTGTGGGTTTTCTGTAAGCGCTGAGGTCAAATTTACCACTATTATTGTGTATCAATAGATCTATAAAATTGATTTTATGGTCATTTTCTAATTCCAAAGTGACGGCAATGTTGTTGTGAATATTATTAGCCAATCTAAGAGTTTAAATGACTCTTCTGTTTTACCTGGAAAAACTAGAAATATGTCGTCTACATACATTCTACAGTATACAATGTCATTAGAAAAGGGATTTTTCTTAAAGGTATATTCTACTGATAAGTAATTCATGAAAATCTCAGCTAAAAAAGGAGAAAGTTTAGATTCCATTGCTAAATCGTTGTTTTGTTGAGAGGTTTGTTCATTAAAGGTAAAAAAGTTTTGTTCTAATGTTAGTTCCAGAAGTTAAATAATAAATGATACTTAGGTATCTGAAAAATCAGAATTTTCTAGGTGATTTGAAATGAGGTGAGACAATCAAGTGGAGAGATACCACGAAACAAATTTGTTACGTTAAAGGGCACTAAAATGTGCTTTTCACCAATATTCAAATTATGGAGTTCTATTGCCAGTTCAATGGAATTCTTTATCAAATACGCGTTATTGAACTTGTGACTGTAATAATATATTTAATTGTGTGGCTAACTTTGATGCAAGGGAATTAGTAAAGGAAACTATTAGCCTAATGGTAGTCTCTTTTTTGTGTATTTTGCGGAACGAATATAGGCGCGGTATTGTGGGATTCATTACTAATAGGTCGTAAGGTTTTAAATTCAGGAAGGATAAAAGGTTTTCATTGGTTTTAATGAATTTTCTAAATTTAATATTGAACGCAGCTAAGGTATTATGTTAGAGGAGTGAAATTACGTGAGTTTAAGAAATCAGAATTTTTCTGGTATAGTCGATCTTGTCCATGATTACTAAAATCCCCCCTTTGTTTGCTTTACTAAATATCAAATTGTGTCTTTTTGTTATGCGTTACACTTTTTATTAGAGGATTGTTAAATTGTCTAGGGTGAAAGGATTCTTTATCTAATTTATTGTGAACTTTATGTAGTTCCACTTGTAAATCAGCATATTTAGCATTACTGTTTATTTAGAATTCAATTTTGATAATGCTTTCGAGAAATTGTTTTTTGTGACAAAATTTATATGGGTTATGCTTTAATCCTAATTCAAGTAATTGAGACTCTGATTCTGAGAATTAAACCTGTGTTAAATTAAGGACTCTGTGATGAAATTGATGTGTGTTGTGGTTAGTGACGTTTATATTAGCACTGTAATTGTTATTTTTATTAGTGCTAACTTAAGAGGACACTAAATTATGTAGCTTTTTAACCAATGTTTGAAAACACACGTTACATCACAGTACTCTATCTAGGCCCTTTCTCTTTAAAATTATCACACTTTAGAAAATATAATTATAACGTAGCCTAACAATACAGACAACATTGAGATTCAAAACAAATCGGGCGTATATAAACTAATAGGCGACACCTGTACATCCACTATGTGGGTCAAACCGGCCGGAATTTCCGCACCCATTTAAAAAAACACCTAAAGAGCATAACTTCCAATTTAATATATACATTTCAGAACAATTCGCCATTTGTCGAACATATTCTAGATAACAACCGCATCTTCATTTAAAACAAACATTTTAAAGTTTTACATTTAACACAAAAAGGACACTACCTTAATACGCTAGAATCATTTGAAATTTATAAACACAAACATAAAGCGAAGGATAAATGTATTAATGAAACAACAGAATATTAACGTGACTATATCCCCTTCTTCAATTTTCTAATAAACCTCGACAACAAATTTGACGTTCAATAGCCTCAATTACTTAACCCCCGCCTACTTTTCTATTTTTACGGTTTTGCTTTGAGTTTATATATTTTAATCGCCTTCTCATTAATAACAGTTTTTATATAATTTAATTTAATTTTGTTATGTATTTAGTTCTATCCATGATGTTTTGCTCATTCGTGCAACTTAACCGTTACTTTATAGTATATTTAACTGGCAACGGCCATTTAGGTGGTTTCATTTAAATAAAATTATAATTTAGTTTTTGCCACCTCCATTTATCATTTTTACATGTTGTATTTTTTGATTGCCTGTTTACTTTACTTTATATTTATCTTTTAGTTTACAGTAAGAAGTTATATCTGACACATTCCTTTCTTTTATCTTATCTATTACCATTTGTTGTATGTATTGTTCCCTTCAGACATGATTTACATCAAACACACTGTTATATTCACATCCTCCTAATTTTACTTTGTGATTCCAGTTAGTTTTGTTCATGTAGTTTATTATTACATTTAATAGTATTAATTGTTACCAGGTATGTTTTTAGTTTTTATCATGTAATTTAATAAATTTTCACACTCCTCATTTTAGTTCCTTGCTTAAGCTCATTGTGCTTGAGAATGCCCAGTTGTGGGTGAAACATTTCGTGTATAAAAAAAATATTGCCATTGAACTTATGGATAGGATTGTGTTTTAATTAAAAAATTTATTTAATTTTATTATATCATACAACTTTTCTAATATAAACTCGTTGTTTTTTCTCCAGCCAGTAAGTAATAAATCTGATCGTTTTTCTCCACCCCTGAACTGCTTATAACAATAATATTGATGATATTCTAATAGTATTTTCTGACGTAGTCTACATTATGGTAAATATACTTATTTAAATGATACTATAACATTTCTGAAGCCTTCTGAAAAGAAGAATTCCCTATGTGTTCAAGCTATTATATGTAAAGCAGTTACCACTTTATTTTTTTTACATAAATTTTCTTTCAATTTCGAGAACAGTGGACAGTATCTGGAGGTCAAATCTGGTGAATAAGGGTAAGGCAAGTGTTCTACCATTTTACAGATAAGTTCAGAAAATGAACTCTTGTAATAGCAAGCGTAAAGCCAGTAGAACTATTTTGATAAAACAGGACATCTGTATGCAACCTTCAGTGTCAGTTTCCTTTAACTGATTCACGAAATTTTGAAACAAATTTGACGTAATAAGCATCTATGGTGGTAGCTACATTTCGTAAGAGCTTATTCAACATTACAATTTAGTTACCCCAAAAAATCGATATGACAGCTTTCCCCACTGAAGGGTGCATCTGAATTTCTTGGATAATATGTACCTCAGTATCTCCACTCAATTCTTTGCAGATATGTTTTGTATTGTAATGATGGATCCATGATTTATTAATTCTTACAGGTATTTCAAAAAAGTTGTATTTTCTATAGTGTCAACTGGAGGCTATGTGTTGTGTTCATCTTACTATTACCTTTTGTCAGATCAAATTCGTTGGTAATATTATCGCATACTACATAAAAAGGTATTTGTATCTTCTACAATTCTCCTGATCGCCAGTTATTGGTTTTACATCATTAAATCTTTGACGTCTAAACATTTTTTTGAGTCGTATGTAACTGCACGTCCTTACAATAAATATACCAAATCTTGGTGGATCTAAATAGAAGGCATCTTTTTTAGTCACAAATATTTAATAACAATGCTTAGTGAGCTCAGTTTTAATAGTAACATGGGTCTTTTGCTGATCATGTGTTTGTACTAATTCTCCTAACAAGCTTTATATGTTGAATACTAAAAATACATATCAAGTCAAAATAGTTTATAGCTACTGGTACTTATTATTCTCAGAAATAAGTTGGAAGTGGAGCAAGAGGATCAACTATTGCATATGCCTCATAGCATTAACCTTGTTATCACACATCGTTTGGAATTTATTCATACACTATTCTGTTCCCGCTAATCCGACAAAACTATTCTACAAGAGGAAAAACATGGGATACGTCAGCTTGAGTAAAAAATATATGAACTTAAATCGTCGTCCTATTTGCAACTGACAGATATTTGTAGACAGTATTCTAGTTGATAAACTGGAGCAGTATTTGAACCTATCTGTGGCAGCATGAGAACACTAAGTACGGAGCGGTATATTACTTTTCTAGATCAAAGGGTTGATGATATTTTATATCCGACAACAAATGTCTTTTAACATAGTTGCCAGTCAGATTATAAGGTAACTTAAATAGGCATTATTCTGTCGGAATTCGCCTATGGGGTCTCCTGGTCCAAATTATTTAGACATTTGTCTTTAGAGCTATTTTAAGTAGTCTGTTTAGAAATTGAAATAAGCGAGCTCAAAGATCAACCTTTCAATACATGTCTCTAAGTCATATGCTGTTTTATTTACTTTGAAGTTGACCTATGACTTGCTACCCATTAGTTGAACGAATATCTTGTAATTCATTAACTAGTTGAAATACGACGAATTCACATCTGATACTTCTAATGCAAGTGATTCGCACAAACAATTTCTAAATATTTTACAGTCGTTGTAAATCGTCCGTATATACTCCTTTTCATACTAAAAGAGAAAATATTTCGTTAATTTTCACGTATTTATTATTAAGCTAGGTTCTTTAATACATATTATTTTTTATGATTATTTTCCTGTAAATTTACATTGACATAAAAAGTTTTATAAATATTTGAGATTTTAATACAGCACGGTTTTTACTGACAAATACTAATAGTAGTTACCAAAACCAACGTGAATTGTAAAAACGCGTAAATGACTTAATACTTAAAAATTTTCTTACTATGGTCCTAATTAGATGTAGTAGTATGATAAATAACCTGCCATATCGTAGTGATAAAATGCATTGTACATCGGTACTAAAATATTGAGGAGCAAAGTGGGTGTAGGATTGGTGTCATTTGTTTATATACCATTGTGCAAACACGATCGGTCTATTTTTGAGACAGATACAGAAAAACAGTTTGTATCAAATTCTCTGCAAGTGTGAGAAAATCTTTAAAAACCTCTATAAAATACTAATCGATGATAACGAACATAATTGTGAAAAATGTCACAAATGTCCTTCTGTCCACTTATAAGAATCAAATTCGGGTAATTTATAGTAACTATTGTGTTTGGTGAAAGTAACGTGTGTATCATTCGCTTTTATTAATTCATCGCTTTATTTATTGCCAAAACCGTAGATCAACCTAAAAGCATATAACATTTGAT
>JAHWXV010210828.1:0-10563 GCA_024586415.1 Phrixothrix hirtus | reverse complement strand
TTTTATATTTCTTTTTCAATAATAGTTCTAATATTTAATAATAACTATTATTGTTAATTTAACTGGTGTTCTGGATTTCGGGTATTATTTTTATTTTTATCATTGACACGAACATGTCACTTTATTGAGTAAAACTAAATAATAAGTGCATTAGCTTACGTTCCGAGACTTTGTTTATCTCTTCTTCGGAGCCTGTAATATATTGAGTTATAAAAGATGTTACAATAATATTTAAAAAGTATTACTTACAAAGCGCATGAAACAGAAACAAACCAAACTAATACACATAAAACTTGTCCTTATTTAATCAATTTGTAATTGAATTATTTCGTAACCGTTACAGTGACCGATTGAGCAGGTGGTGCTGCCCTATTATGCCTAACCTTATGAAAGCATATACAGTGTGTTATGAATATTGTAACATCTATACAATTGAATCCAACCGACTTCACATTTTAGAACCGTTACGGTGAACCTAATTATATCGTATTGTCACATTGTATCGTGAGAAGCTTCCAAAGAAAGTTGACATCCGCCTTTTAATATAGTAAACCTTAACGTCAGATCTTATCAAACGCATTAGAAATGTCCAAAAAAGGAGCCCCTGTAACGTTACCCATAGAGAACCCTCCACCTTGGTTTTATCAGACGCATCTTTCAGGCACTTCATAATTGTTCATTTCACCAGCTTTCCTACACAAGATGGAACGGTAGCTCTGAGGCAAGAATCGTTATTTTTTTTATTTATAAATAAGAATGTCATGTGTAACATTTTAGAGTGAAGAGCACCCTCAAATAGCAACGCATTGTTAATGATGTTTGCGATGGAGGCGATCCATTTCTGAAAATATACCCTGAAAGAAAAATTAGGAATTCTGTCTGTACTGGCTAACTTCTACAAACTAAACGATTTGACGTAAGCGCGTATCTCCCTTGCAGTTGCAGAAAGGAGTGAATTTTTATGGATAGCATCGTTGACCTTGCCGTTTGGGGTAGTTATACAGCGCCTAACCGACTTGTCGATACGATTCATGTGGTTTGTGTCGCCGTAAAGGGAATTTAGAGGCCATTAAAAATTTCTACGCCTTATCCGGGAAATAGTAGGGGAGACGATGCTCACCGTGGATTGGTGACACGTGCGTGTTACGATTCCTTAAGACTTTGGCTATTAGCCGGACGAAATTACCCTAAGTATCCAGGGATTTGAGCTTCTCTCCCCAGGTGCGGTTATAGAACACCCTTAGACTTCGTTTCACCCATATTGTAAGATTGTTCTTAAGCACGCGATCTGCTGACTCAAAGCACACACACACACACACACACACACACACATACACACACAGACATATACAAACATCTTCGCATTCACATCCTCACACGCACATCCTCACACATACATTCTCACACACACATCCTTACACATATCCTCGTATACGCAGACGCGCACGCATTCGCATACAAGACACACGCATGCAACTCGCACACTCGCATGAGCGTACGGGCGCGTACACGCACGTTCATACGCAATCATCCAGGCAAGCATACAGGCGCGCACGCACACACGCTCGCTCCCTTTTCTGCTTTTCCGGATTTTTTCTTTCAATTTTCATAAAATATCTATATAATAATGCTGGTTAACTACCCTATATTCAAAAAATCATTTAATTTACAGATAACCCCTTTTGTTATAGACATTGGGTTTGCTACCTTTTCATCGTCTAGTAAGTTACGGTAGAACTTTTGTCAAGTTCTGCAGGCAACTTTGTATTGACTTTTCGTTTAATTTTTGGCAAAACAACGCAACATTAACATAGCAATATAATTCAGTTACTGATTGAAGTAAAACTTGCTAGGTAATAGCTCAATTCAAGGCAGCTTGATTAATCTCGTTATCTAATTGTTATACCTAATGTGTTGAAGTTGTATAATTAATTTAAAAAGGATTATTTTTACATTATTTGCATACTAGTATTGTAAATTATAACCGTTTCTTTTAAAGTTATAACTGGATTATTAAAATTTGGGACCATCATAAATTAGTTCGTGTACTTAAGTAGGTACACAGCAGCTTTGTCGATTAGAAACTACCAGAGAATTTATAGATCTACAGATTCGCTGTCAGTTTTTAAATCGACAAAGTTTGCGTGTACCCACTTAGCGTAGGTCACTTTGTAGAGCAAAGACACATATTTGTATGTCTTTTCCACAGTGTACGAATTTTTAGAATTCATCCCTTTGCTAGAAGTTAACTCTATCTCCTTGATGGAATGACATTCCTATTGTTTTAATTGTATATGGTTATTTTAACTGTACATGGATAAATTAAAAATTGTTTTGTTATATAAGGCTCTATATTGCATTTCTATAGACTACTTTAGGTTACAGTAATAGGTAAAAGATAATTAGTATTATCCATCTGTATTCTCATTCGTCATGGCGATGCGAACGTTTCATGATCGATGGATAATTGCGATGTCACTATGCTTACAAAAATAGAAGACATAGTGTACAAGCTGTTCGGGACATAAGGTACATTACTTTAGCAGCAAATACATCTTAGTATCCACGACAAAAAACGCTTACAAATCATGTGGCTGAATTGTAGTTTTCGAAATAGTAGCAATTAAAGTTTTTGACCCGTCCTGCTTTTTAACTTGGTCTACTACATTACAATGTTCCACTATTATATTGTTCTACTGTTTTGAACAAGAAATGCCTAGTTAACTGTAAATATTTAGCATACAATTTCGGAGCACTACTAATGTTTACTCTTAGCCGATTATTAAAAGCCCGCTAATTATTTTGGAAATGAAAAGTGGTTTTATTCCTTAAAAATACTAGTTTTCTGCTAATTGTGCTGGTTAATAATTTATTTAAAATAATACCCTTCTTAATATATTCGCATTAATGAATATAGAAACCTTTTTAAACAACGTACACTTTTAAAAATGTTCTATATTGCTTTAAGCCGTTAAATTGTTTTTGATAAATGTCTTCCTGTTGTTATCATTTGTAATCACTTCTTTCTGCTTAATTTACAATTTTTGGAAGTAGCTCTAAATCTAAATAGTAACTAAATTTCATACAAATGTACGTAATTTGTATGCACTAATAAATGTCTTTTTATACAAATTAATGTGAATTGAACAGGCTTTAACTTTATATATACCTACTAAAACGAAAATCTATCAGTTTTAGATATTTATCATATAAGTGGCCGTGTATGCCATTTGAAAATGCAAAACTCTGTTGTTCGCTTGTTTGGATTTTTATGTAAGGTGTATGCGATTTTGGTGGTGACTAGCCTTGGAAATGTTCGTATATTTGCTTAAATTTGAGCTTGCAGTTATATGGCCTTTCACTCATGCAGTTCTATTTATTTAGAATTTAAGCTGCCCCCTTTATATGAATCGCTTTCGCCTTTATTTTAATTTGGCAAATAAGTTTATAATATTAATTCATAAATAATTTGTAATTAATAAGCAATAATGTTGGTAAATGCAAATTTAGGTGCTTTAAAAAAATACGTTATCTATGTTTTACTAAAACAGCTCGCAACCTTACAATTGAAAAAGTACATGAATAGTAAATACAATATGATAACTTGTAAACAGAAATAAAGCGGCATTGATGTTTTTAATTACAATTTATAGATAGATTTTTACGGGAAAATTCACAAATTCTTTTTAGAAGTGATTAATAATGTTTGTTTTCACTAAGACCCTGGGTACATGGGTGTTAAAGAATATTACTTATTTCCAGGACCCCTGTTTATGAATAACACATAGTGTTGTATCACTTAAAATAACTACCATTGAATATTATAAAATATATCTTTCTGTTTCCTGGTTTGTGTTCTACTTAGAACGTCCCTAAACAAGATCTCCCAACAATAATTCTTTTTTGTATAAAGATCCTATGAGAAAAGGGACGAGTCCCTTTACCTTCTAAATCAATACCTATATTTATTCTGTAATCTGCAAATCCTATATCCTCTTTTTTCTTCTAAGATTTATAGGCTACTTACGACGAGGGAAATAAAAAATTGTTTCAACCGAAACATATTATATCATACTTACATCAAATAACTGTTTCTAAGATTTTCCTAGGTATTTGTGTGATGAAGATTTAATTTTTATAGTATACAAGAAATGTATTTCATGTGATATTATCCTGATAGTACTTTTCAATAGCGATGATTCAAATAACAATAAATATTGAACTATTATGTTTATTAACGTTTCAAGGATAAGCATATAAAGTCAATTGACGCATAATCAATTAATCCTAGAGAATTGGGTTGAACGCATTGAATAATAATTTGACACTAACATAAATACCCTTCCACAGAACAGCATTTCTAAAACAGCTTATTGATTTTACATATAATGATGTTAAAACTTTCGCTATCCTCATAATGTATGTGTTTGTAATATCCCTATTTTGTGGAAAAGGTATTCATTATTTACTTGTTTTCGTTATTGGATTTCGATTTTGACACGTGAGAACTATTTATTTATATAAGGTCTCTTTGATCGGAAAACCTACCTGTATTACTCAAATTGTGAAGGTATCGCCGTAGTTCTGAGATAAACATTTATGGTTTAGTTTATTGAACATTAATAAATATATAAAGCTGAACTTCTACTACAGGATTCGCCAGATATGACAGCTTTACAATCTCAAATGGTATATCCTTTATATCGCTCCATACATTGACTAAACAAATTTCTCTATAAATTATCATTTTCTACATTATCAAAGCATTAACAATAATGGGAATGTTGAATAAAACGAAGTTACACATTTTTGTTTTTAGTGTATTTGCTTACCACGGAGTGGAAAATTATGTTAAAATAAATACTTGATTATATTTAAAAAACACCGATCTTGCACCAGCAAATTTCATTACATTGATCGAGCTGTGTTAATAATTTTTGCTAGGCCGATTACGTTGTTAGTAATTAAAAATTGAAAATAGCGTTTTACATATCTTTATTATTTAATGCAGAAATATTTCTGTTTGAAATATTCTAAAGGAAGAACTAGTTCATCGATTTAATAAAGGATAATGTGGGCCCATTTAAACTAAACAAAATTGTGTCATTATCGATGCCATATTAAGTTAAAATGTGACGGTTTGAAGAAAAAAACTAATTTATATTTTAGCAGCCGGGATTACTAGTCGTATCGGGCAGGTTCAGTACGGTATTATAGGGGTCCTTGAACGCCTGAGGCCTTCTTGAAGTACGCAGGAATCGATTACCCTAAAGTGGAAAAACTGAAGTATTAAATAATACGGCCAACGAGCTTGGTCGCAACTTCTGCTATGAAATGAACTTTTTACTTAAATTCATTTACATTGAATTAATTACAAGTGACTTCGGCGGTAACAATAAGATGAATAACCTTCGAAACATAATCTATTTATTCTAAATAAAATAAAACTCAACCGAACAGTTTTCGAAAATTTATACATATTTACAAATAATAATCAAAATGAAAACATTCAATGCGGAAAGGAGTTCTCTGAACTGTTATTATTTTGACAGACGCGCGGCGTCGCTTAGGCTATTTACAGAATGTGCTCACCGTCCGGCGATCGTTCTGATTTCCTGTTACTATACATTTCAGTCTTCCTCGCGGTGCGAAGGGGACGGCATCGCAAGCGGGTGAGTTCCCTCGCTTTCTACACTTGCTACCAATGCCACTCAGTGGATGGAAATATCTTAAGCAGCCGTCGTCAAACAGACGTTTACTACTTAGCAAAGCAAAGATGCTTGGTGACGACGCAATCACAGGTTACGGTAACGTCTAAGATTCTGCTACAGAATCAATTCGAAACTCAGGCGTTCTGTATTTTTTTATAGACAAGACTGACCGCTACAGAGCAATGCTTCCACTCTTCGATATAAAATCGCAGGAAGACGGTCGGTACAAGAGGTTTTATCCCTTCGGATAACTGAACTAGCTTTATTGCTTAATTCTGCGACGACGAGTTTAATATCAGAATCTGAACAATTCTGCAGGAACGATTTGCGTACTTTTGTAGTTATCATAGCGTCATTCTTTACTTTTACAAAATATATCTAAACCTCAAAGGTAAAGCTAGATGCAATATATTCTCGGACAGAGGATCGGTCGGTGTGAATTCGAGTAGAGAAATCTCCTTTTGGCTTGAAAGTTATGTGCTTTTATACGTAATTATCAGGCTTCGTGCTTTACTCTGCGAACGCAATTGATAATGGTGTATACAGTCTTTCATTCACTGATAACGGACGGTCTCATGTGTTTTGATTATCAATTTATTTATAACGTAATATTGCCCAATTATAGTTAAAACTTTTCTGCTAATTAAAAGTAGTTTTGAGATTATTTTAATATGTAATATATTTTAAGAAGCAATCTCCATTAATTATTAATTAGTTTTGAGCGGTTTCTCAATGTTTTAAATCCGGATTATGATTGCGCCACATTTCGTCATCCTTATATGCTAATTATTTACAATTTATGTTTACTCAGGTTAATGAACAATATTTGGACTTGAATCAATTTAAGATAATTCACTCCCGGTTATATTCTTACTGTCTTTTATAATGTCTTATCTTTACAATCTTTTGGAATTTCATGTAAACAAAAATGTACGCGCGATTTGTTGCAAATCGATTTACGCGTCACTTTTACACTTTGACAGTTTCCACGGGAAATGTTACAAAACATCAACAAACTGTACTATTTTTTGATGAAAATTTTCCCACAGCGATATTATACAAAATAAAGAAGGTGAATATACGTTTTCCGATAAATGTTATAGTCGCTGTCATGTTTAATATTAAGTTTTATAGTCATTTCACTTATTTTCCAAAATCCTATGCACAGGGTGTACGCGACTTAAGACATGTTACTTTAGCATCAGATACATATTGATATGCACGATAATACACGCTTATAAACGAAGTCTCTACATTACATAGTTTTAGATATATTCGTAAATAAGGTTTTCAGTCCAATGCTGTTTGTATCTTGGTCTACTGGGTTGGATGAGTAAATTACTGACCGATTCTACATATAAGATGTATGTGTTACGGGATTCACCGCTCTCAACAGGTACAAATCGTTACACGATTCTGTTACCGCTTGCTTGCATGCCAATTATACAGTAGACGAATCGGTAAACGTGATTTTAATTTACGAAAAATAGGTGCTATTATCCGCAGCTACTCAGCATTTATATCAAGAACGCTTCCCAAATCACTGACAGGCTTCGCAAGAAACTATTTTAAGTACGGTGCAAAGACTTGCGATATCCACGAGCTGCTGTGCTAACTTTGAAGGGCGGGTACGTGATAGACCACAGAGCAGTAGTAGATATTGAAGATTCTCTCATATAGATAGCTGTGATAAAAATATTTGCAGAAGTTAAAATTGCACTATAAATTCCTTTTTTAAAAATAATGTCTTCATACTATTACTACAAGAACATTTATTTACAGTTGATTTCATTCATTCATATTAAAACAAACCGATTCGAGTACAATAAAATGATATTAAATACATAAGTAAAGTTTTCTGTAGCGCAAATACAACACACGGTTGTATGTAGGTCATTACGGGCCTGGAGTTGTAATCAATTTTTAAGTAAAAATTTGTAAATATTTTTTTCGAATTACACCAAAAATTTTTACAGATTTTTATTCACCCAGGGTCCGTGTATATATGTGTTCAATAATTCCCTTATATACAGGGCGCCCTATATAGGAATCATAATTTTACTCATTTGTTGGCATTGTTTTAATGACGCTATTCTTATAAAGAGTTAATGGTATTATTTGACCTTTGAAACGAAAACTAATGCTACAGAATTTCAATTAAACAATGCTATTTTAAAGATCTTTTTCTATTCAACAATGTATAATATTCTGTATTATGATGCAAAATACTTTTAATTAGTAAACATTTACTGTAGGGCGGTAAAGACTTAATTGCTTCCGCTCTAAGGACATTCTTAGTGCGTGGTTTTTCTATAAATCCAAAACCTGTAAATATGTTAAAATAATGATTTCTTTGAAAGTATTTTCAAATGCATTGCGATAATAGCAGACAAAATAGTCAATTATGAGCTGTTGATTATACTCATCGTCATTATTTTAGTTAAAGTTGCTATTACACCATATACATCCGTTAAGTGGTACCTGCAGCTCTTTATTGACTGGCTTAACTAACACACTAAGCTAGAAAATAATAGCAATCGTTGATTAAGACTCGTCAAAGCAAATATACTGTGCTTCATATTTACATCCCTTTGATCAATTTAATTACCAAAAAAGCTGAGGTGTTTTTAACTTTTGTTGATATTTTGTGGTGAATTCTATTACAACCTCGTTTTCTCCCAGAATACTGACGTATATTCCGTTTAACATTCAAATTATCACCTTCATCACGGCATATTTCTATTAATTTCTATATATCTATACCGTGCTTATTGGGATTAACCCTGGCTTGTCGACCGTTAACAGTCATGTCACCTATAACGTAACAGCGGGCATGTGAACTATAACATATATAGAAAAGTGAAGTCGGGCATGGGATAACGATAATATAGCGTTCGAACACCGTGCTGGGTATTACAAGATCGAGAACTTTAGCGCCATCCTGTCCGGATGTAACTTCTTAGGGACGTTGGTGCACTCGGTAAATAATTTTACCTGAAGCGAAACAGGAGTTCTATAGGGAAGGTGACATCTTGTGATTTTAAATAAAGGAATATCGACAGTGTTGGTGCAATTGATACAACTAAATAAATTAGTTGACAACAAGTGACCCTTTTCAGTTCTCCTGTATATAGGTTATTCGTTGATTTTTCTATTATCACACTTGATAATTATTAATGTCCACGAAGTGGGCCTAAAGCACTATTCTTACCTGATGATGGAATTATTTTATATTTCACTCAGTATATGAATGAACACCAATGAACTAAGCTTTGGGACTTCTAGTAAAAGTGTATCAACAAATTGAATTGAATTGAAACTAAATCAAATCTGTTCGTTAATTAGTAGCGAAGGAATCGTGTTGTTTCCTCCTCGTATATAAAGCAAATTATAACTTGGTAAATCAAGTTTTAACAGTAAATGCTATACAATAAATCATTAAATTAATATATTTATGCAACGACTAAATGGAATTCATAAAAGTGCAGATGGAATATACAACGTTGACAATTACTTAGTGTTAGTATTAGCGTATGAGTTTTATGGTCAGATGCAAGAATTTTTAGGCATTATAGCATGTGTAATTAATTTATATGGAGGAAATTACTTTCTCATTAAATACTAACAGCAGGTGTCACAAAATCTACCTATAATTTATCCGCAATTTGAGCTCAGGACATCTGCTATATTTAATAGTATAATCATTTGACTACAAATATTTACAATCCCTACATATTCGTATGCAGGTGTTAATCAGACAGGTATTCGAAGTTTGAGTAAAAAAGTCGGTACACCATTAAATAGTGATTGCAATACATAGCACGTAGTGTGACTGAACTTGGCGGTTTACTAACGGTACTCTAAATTTAATAACACAATACATGGCAATGAAATTATAAACTTTACTTTGAGTCCAAATAGGAAAAATTCAAACTGTTAAGGGTGGGATAAAGTTGTAAGCCAGAGAAGTTAGATCGCCGAAAAACAAACAAGTTGATATAGAAATAGAAATAACTTACAAAAAGTTAAGACGTTATTGTTACCTTTTCCGGTGCTACTTATTAATTTAGCTACCCTGCTTTATAGATAGATAGATTGCTTATTAAAGCATCATGCGATGCATATATGCCATCGCGACTTTATGTGTATATATGCAAATATAAATGAACACACTAAACAATAGTATTTAAAATATAAATTATAGTGCTAGATTAATCAATGTAACATCATTAAACAATTAAAAGAATAATATAAAATGAACAAATGACAAAAACTCTTCAATTGTTTATGTACATTATCTTTTAAAAACAGTTTTAAATCATTTTTAAATTTACATCTATTTTTAATTGTCTTAATATTATCCAGAAGTCTATTAAAACATTTAACTGAAAAATATAAAAATGTTTTTTCAAATTTTCTTGATGTAGCAAAGTTTGCAATAATATTAACGTCATGAGTGTTATAATTATGAATACTTTTATTAAAGCTAAAGCTATCATAATTATTAGAAACCTAAAAAACACACTCAAAAACATATAAATTTATGGTCGCCATGATACTAAATATTTGAAGGCTTCTCTACAAGATTTACGTGAATTCAAATCAGCGATAACCCTAATTATTTTCTCTTACGTATATGAAATATAATTTAGGAGAAAGTCATGTTTTCGGTCAAAATTTTCGATGTCCAGTTTTAAGCGGAAACACATTTTCAGATCACCTGAGTCCGAAAAACATGTTTTTAGAAATTGTTATGTGTGTGTGTGTGTGTGTTTGTGTGTGTGTGTGTGTGTGTGTGTGTGTGTGTGTGTGTGTGTGTGTGTGTGTGTGTGTGTGTGTGTGTGTGTGTGTG
>JAHWXV010210801.1:0-22098 GCA_024586415.1 Phrixothrix hirtus | reverse complement strand
AATATATATATATATATATATATATATATATATATATATATATATATATATATATATAACTGACAGTTTGACTTTGCTATTTTAAATATATTAAAAAACTAATCAATTAATTAATTTTTTTTTGATACATGTCGGCAACCTTCAACAGAAGGTTCATCAAGGATCATGTACGAATGTGATTCTTAATGGCCGTCATCTGGACGACCGAACAAGAATTAAAATATCCTCCTGGTCTTTTGACAACTAAAAGAATAATGTGAATTGTGTTAGACAAAATATTTCACTAGTTAACAGGTATATTTCCACAGTTAAAAGAATGATAACCCAAGTTGTTCAGCATTTTACCGTTAAAGTATATATTTCCATTATTTCGAAATTAATTATCACTTATTCAAAATGTAAAAAAAATATGTGTACCAAACTTTGACAATTAAAGAAATACAAAAAACGAACTGTTTATACGTGAAACAATCTTAGATCAAAAAATTAAAGCTTATTATTGAAATATAATAGTTTTAGCAGATATTAAACTTGACGTTTTGCATTAAATACTTTTTTCAAATTTTATAGAGGTAATAAATTAGAACTAAAACCTTTTAAATTCAAAATTCATTTTTTAAAAATAGCGCATAAAAACCTTTGATTAGAAGCTTACAGATTTTACACCTGTAAACTGATGTTTATGATTTCAGTTGTTTAAAATCTCTAAAACTTTCAAGTCACATAGTAATTGATAAATCTTTGCGCGTGACCTAATTGGTTTTTTGAATATCTTGAAGTGGTTTTAACATCGCATTACATTTAACTTCAGCTTCTTAATTAGATTACGACTGTTTTTATTATTCTGCGTACCTTAAAACCTTTCTGTTCTTACATTTATTTCATTAATTCCAAAAGTTTTATTAACTTTCTTTAATTAAATTTGCGGAAAATTAATTTGGTGTCATCTAATTTTAGTAATTCAGATGTCATGCTTTATTCTGAAAATGAGCGTAATTTAAAATTCGATGTAATATGAAAGCCTTATGCGCTTAGTTGCATACATATATAATACTATATTTTTTCCATAGTGTAAACAGGATGTTTACGAATTTAGTTCCAGTTAAGTGAAAGTATGTATGTAAATGCCAGATTTTGGCGGAATTATGCTACCGGTTATGCAGAATAAATTCCAATCGTGTAGTGAGTTGACAATATTATTCGAAAGGTAACCTGACGAGTATATTATTGAAATGGTCAGTATCACGCCTCTAATTCGCATTCATTTGCGAGAGTATAAATATAATAGAATTCAGTACATCGTACGTCACTTGTCAAAATTTTATCAGTAACCATTATGAGAAGTGTATTATATCTTATCTTTGATTTTTTGTTCGTCAGAAGTTACGGAAATTTGTAGTTAATATTTGGTGCGGGTAGTGTACACTGCTCTATTTTATGAAATGGAAAAAGGAATTGCCAATAGTGTAAGTAATTTTAATTTATGGAAATTTCATATATTTAGAAATTTTATTCTACAACCTCGGAATAAATAAAAGATTTGTAACTGATACTTATAGTCTATAAACTTTTGTAAATTATCTGATCTAGTGTCTGGTTGAAATTTTATAATTATTAGTAGAGTAAACTGTATTCTTCTTGAAGTAATAATTCGATTTTGACAAAATATTCGTATATATAATAAATCAAGCTCTTATACTTTTTATTAAACGACTATATTTAAAATACATTACTAATATAATTTAATGACTTATTTTTGTTTAACTTTGAATAGGATAACATATACCAAAATCTTACCATGGAGTCAAACGGTGCTAAAATAGAAATAATTATTAATTAGGTGAGAAAAAGCCTTTGCAAAAATCTGAAAAATCTAAAACTTTGCCTAAGGTTTTAAATTAACTCAATAATTGAAAAGGAAGCACCTAAACCAATAAAATCAAATAATCTCAACGTTTCGAATAAAATATCTCTGTTCGTTATTAAGTTCTATAAAATAGTTAAATCAGTTTGACCATTTAAATGATAATGAAAAACATCAAATAAGTCACAATAATTAAAAACTAAAATCTTCTATAATTAAAGGAAGCTAAGTTATTTAAGTCAACAGAATTCTTCTTCAGTATATGTAAGATGTTTCCATGTGTTTTTCTTTGAAAATGTTAGATTTTCTGGAAATAATTTTAACATATTTTCTAAAACTATTATGACCCGTCACAAACAAATATTCAGCAATTTTAGAGTTTTAAAATTGGCCGTTCTTAATGTAACCATTATGTTCGATAAGTCTTGTCTCCAATTATCTTCCATTTTCACCAACATAGGATTTACTGTAGTTGTAAGAAATTTTTTGAATACAACATTTATAATATTTATTTTCACTACAAGGCTTAGTAATAGCTAAAATTGAACGTAAAGAACTTAAGAACTAAAAATGGTCCTAATTTTAGATGTTTTATCTATTCTCTTAATTTTGTCAGATACACCAGCTACATATAGTAACGCCGTAGTGGTGCCAGTATTTCTAATGTTGTTATGATTATGGTTTCCAAGCTGAAAGATGATGTTGTTAACAGGATAACGAAGGTATTTGTTTTGCAATAAGACTTTTTCTATAAAATTAATTTCAGAATTAGAAATGTTTTCATTAGAACATATAATTGTGGATCTGTCACACAGACATTTAGTAAACCTTTTCTAGCATTAAGTTGAAGATTAGACTTGAAATTTAGATACCGATTGCTATTATTTTTCCTACAAAAAACAGATATTTCGAAACAATTGTCTTTTTCTTGATTTTCCTAGAAAATTTTATTGAATTTTCGTTTTCATTGAGAGAATGAAACGAATTGATAAGTTCGCCTTCATTTCTCTTCCATGCAAAAACGTCATTAACGCATTTCCACTGTGTTCAACAATACGATTACTTTTAGATTTTTCCATAAAAATATAACTCGAGAGCAGATAAAGATGAATCCATAGGCATTCCAAAATTGTGTTCATAAAACTTGTTGTCAAATTGAAAATGAGCGCTCTGTGATTTTGTTAGGAGAAAGTGTTGCTTTGTGTTTTAAAAACGAGTAATTTGCAAGTTTTTCTTTTACAACATTAAAAGTGTCTGGATCAGGAACGTTGATAAATAAACCGACAGCACTGGAACGCACTGAAATGGCATTATAATTGAACTCAATTTTGTTTAATTTTTCCAGAAAATGTTTCGTATCTTTTAAGTCAGAATTGATGTTATCTGATAAAGGTTTTATGATGTTATGTACAAATTTTGGAAATGCTTCCCAAGGCGATCATATAGAAGAATTATAGGTCCCAAAGGTTTGTGTATTTTTGGCAGTCTGTAAAAATGTGATGTTTACACTAATGAGGAGTGAGAAGTCAACGTTCTTTATCAGTAAATTCGTGTCTATGCTTATAAAGTATTTTTTAAACTTCTTGTTCAATCGCTTTAGTAGAGTCTTTATGTAATCGTTTGTAAGTACTTTCGGTAAGTATTCTTGTGTCTTCGTAATAGTCAGAAATATGAAGTATCGCCGTGGCATTACCTTTATTTACAGGAAGTGCTTTATTGTTTTTGTCGTTTTTAATTTTAGAATTTGCCACACTTCCTTTAACACTAATATTGTTTTCAATTTTACCTGTCTTTCTCAAAAAAATTTTGATCAGTTTGTTCGATAGTCGAAATGAAATTCAATTAAGGTTTCACTACAAACATTAAAATTCAAACCTTTCTCCAAAACTAAAAAGTCTGTCATACTGAAATTTTTATTAAACAGACCATATCTATCAAAATTTTCACCCCAATACTTGGTTTTAGTATTTCGTTGTGTATTTATGGCAAAATGCGCAAGAAATAAAAGAAATTACAGTTTTATAAAGCTTAATTCTCGACCTTAGAAATTTGATATGGTTTTACAGTTTATTACCTCCTTAAGTAAGCAAATCGATCAACGTTTCCCTTATGTGCTTTCTTTTTAATGATAAAATTGCTTACAAATGTTAGTTCGATATAAAATTTGCACATATATTCAAGCATTACCCACTAACATTGTTGTCCTTTCAAACGCCATAGTCTCAATTGTTATAATGTAGATTGTTTTTTATGTACTTAGTTAGAGGGTGTCATATTTCTACTTTAATTAAACTTGCACAGAAGTTATCCATGTCATTTGGTAATTTAAAGCTTTGTATTTATTTCGATCAATGTATGAGTACAAGATTGTATTCATAAAATGCATAAATCGAAAATATGGAATTCATTGCCTTAATTTACATATTTTAATGGGCATAAAATACCTAAATAGATAAATTATGTAGACCTGGTTTCTAAAATCGATCCACAAGAAACAAGGCTACACTTGTATTCAGAAACATGTTTTCAAATGGATTTTTTATTACTTTCAGTATTGATTTCTGAATACAAAATGCGTTGTACCTGTAAATTATTTCTACTCGAATATGCTTTTTGTTTCAAGCACTGTTTCATGTGAGGATATTTTTTATTTCTCACCACAATGTTGTACTCTTCTTCAAGCAAAATTGTACTTTACGACAATGTCTAATACATTTGATATTTATTTGCACGGTGTACTTTTTACAATAATTAATATCCCTTAGTGAGTTATAGAAGAAGGCACCTTGATATTAACTTTAAGGTGTTTCAAGAAGAAATTAAAATTTTGAGATTAAAATCAAAGTAGCTAAAAAATTACGTGCTTATTATCATTAATTATCATAATGAATTAAATTAAAAAACTGATTAGCTTTAATTTACATGCAGCCAAAAATAGAACATATTTCACCATTTAACGTCTACAAAAAAAATGTAATAAAGCTATTCATAACACCTATGAACTATTTAATTGTAAAAATAATATATCTAAACATATTAAGGGCTGACACCATTAAATTGTATTCGGATTATATCTGGAATTTAGAAATTTGCTTTGTTTTGAGTGCATAACCCTACACTTTAATATTAAAATGAATAAAATAACTATAATGCACTACACGTAGTAATGCATTGTTATGATAGGAGCTTGGATATTACATATTGCATCTATCTTTTACAACACATGTTACACACCATTTACTAAATTTCGTAGGATAGATTTTAGTTTCTGTAATTAAAGTAGCAATAGTTTTATGAATTGAACAAGTTTTGAAGAGGTGTTTTATGCAATAAAATAATTGAATGGCAATTAATTTAAAAATTAGGATACACTTTGGCGCATCTTAAGGTGTTGACGGAGTATCATATGCTACCCAATATATAATAACTAAATATCTAACAGTTTGAAATGCAATTTTTAGAAAATGGAGTTTATATACGCGTGATAATTGATAAAATACTTAAGGAAATGTCTTGAAAACGTGCTCAAATTAATCACCTGAGTATAATTTTGAAAAACTCTTTTAACTATTGTTTTACTATCATATAACCAGTTGCACCGTTTCCACTTAAATTATAATTGTTTTAAGTATGACTCAATTACCATAGAAACTATTATAGTAACGATAAATTTGAAAAAATTTAAGTAAAACTTAAATAGCACAGCTGGACATTAGTGTAATTATTTGTGGTTCTAATCAAGAGATTCCGCCTTTGACGCAGATAATTAATGTTTTCCTCAAAAATCGTATTTAACACTGCCTATAATTACAGATATTTAACAAATTGTCCGCCAGGTTGCATGTGTTACTAGGATAACTTCTTAATATGAAATTTTTTAATTGAAATGGTATTTTGCAATCACATTTCTACGTTTATATTAGTTGTCCAAAGCCCTTCAGATAAATCAGAGCAGTAATATAAAAATTAAGAAGCAAATTATGTATACCAAGTAATTTTTTAATGCGCCGCTAATCTGTTTATTAAATTAAATAAATATAACCAGAGTGCAAATCATATTATCAAGGTTATTTTTTGAGAACAAGGATGGCCTTGCGACTACTGCTATGGTGCGTCGCTATGCTGGAAACCTTTGTTGCTCAAAGACAGACATTTCCATAAACGTTTGTAAAGGCTTCGTTTCAACAAACAAATATCGCAGTTGCTGTACATACACCGATTGATTGGAAAGCGTGTAATTTGTAAAACCATCAAAGCTCCTCGAACCTTTGAGCGTGCGATTTCTCCTTGTAGAGTAACCTTAAAAGTAAGGTGTACGGCAGTTGACCTACTACGGCTGAAGAACTAAAAGTCAAGATCACATAGGAAATCACAAAAGTTCCTGTTGAAATGTTACGTTGAATAATTCGAAATGTAATTAAGATATTGCAGGAATACCTACAATATGTCATTTCAAGAAATAAATTTGGGATGTTATTTCTAAACGGCAGATGTTGTATTGTTAATTCAAATGAATAGATTTGTTTTCTTAAATATATTTAATTTCAAACATTTTTTGTTTCTCTGAGAAACACTGTCCGTTTTGTCCATAATAACTTTAACATTGCGTGTATTGCTCCAAATGTAACGTCTATTTTGAAAATTCATATTAGTGTTTAAATAGACATTGATCCAGTAGTCTCATTTTTGTACCATGATATCAACCATAAAACATAAGATAATGAAATAAGGACACTTAAACCAATAGAAAGCAAGTTTGATTAAAAACATATACTTTAATTACAAATACTTCTGAGTATAATAAAAATGAGATAACATTTTCTTTAAAATTTATTGTATTTACCTTTACAATGTGTAATCAGATAATAAAATAATAGAATTTAGAAAAATTATGGTCGTAGTTCTTTTTAAACCAGTTAAAGTACGTTTTTTTCTAGGATAAGTATTATTTAATTAATGATGCTTCAATATTAAATAAATCGCAATATATGTTATACATTAGTAAAGATTATTCGATTTCTCTATAATGTTTCATATTATATGATATTATTTTATATCCATTAAGTAAATATTATAAAAATATAGCCATCTATTATTGTAATTTGTATAAATACGTAAATAACTATTCAACATATTATTTTGTTAATTAAACATGAAAATTATGTTCCCTTTCTTTTTTAATTAGGTGGATGTAAATAACAGTTGCACTATGTACGAGGTAAACGTTAAATGTTTTCGGAAGAAATAAAACAATACCGTTATTTTTCAATATAGTCTCCTCGAATTTCAAGACATTTGTTATATCGTGAAATTAGCATTTAATATCCTTAAAAAATAGTTAGGAGATTTGTCAACAAAATATTCGTTAACGGTTTCTTGTACCTCTCCATTAATGTTAAGTTTTCGACCCCAGAGGTCTCTCTTCAATTTTAAAAATAGGTAGTATTCGCTGGGAGCTAAGTCGGAGCTGTAGAGTAGATGGTAACGACAATTCTTCATAACAGCTTTCGCAATGGTGTCTTTATGAACAGGTACGTTATCATGTATAAAATTGATAGTTCGACTCTACACGCCGCACTTTCTATCTTTGATTGCAGCACGCAGTCTATGCAGAAAACCTGCATAGCACTTCATTCACTACTGTATTCCTTTCTTTAAAGTCGATCCGTAAACCGTTGCCATAAGCATTTTGGTCAACTGAGTAGTCTTTGCCTTCCTTGGTTAGCTTTCATATAGTCTACGCCATTCCATGGACTCTATTTTGCAGAGAGGGACATAATATAGAATTACAGTATGATTAGCTATAGCAGTTGAGTTGAGCTTCTTATGTGTCCCGGCACAGCTTTAAAAATTATTTGGACTAGATCACGTGTTATTGTTTTTGCCCGTCAGATAAAACTCGGAGCACCTATCTAGCACTAACGTGTGCTATTGAGTTGTTGCGCTGATCAAGCAGGCGGGAGGGCAGGCGGTGAGCGGCGAGCGTGCGTGCGTCTGTGCGTGCATGCGGGTAGTTGAACAGGCGGGCGGTCGTGTGCACGTACGTCCATGCGTGTGCGTGTGCGTGAGTGTGTGGGTGCGTGGGTGCAGGACGTCTGAAAGAGGCTACCACTGACGAAATGATTGCCAAAGTTCACGATCTTGTTTTAAATGATAGTCGGTTAAATGTGCGTGTAATATCAGAGACTATAGGTATATCTGTTAGTCATATCTTACATGAACGCTTGGGTATGACAAAGCTGTCAGTAAGATGGGTGCCGCGTCTGCTAACTGTGGCCCAGAAAGATATGCGCCTAACAACGTTTGAGTACTGTTTGACCCTTTTTAATTGATTACCGTTGATTTATTACCGTTGACGAAACGTGAATACACCACTATACCCCCGAAACAAAAGTTCAATCCATACAATGGGTAGAAGCCAGTTGCAGTGCACCCAAGAAAGCAAAAGTTGTTCCATCATCTCACAAGGTTTTGGGATTATCGTGGTATTATCTTTATAGATTACGTGCAAAAGGGCAAAAAAATCACAGGCGAGTACTACGCGCCGTTATTGGACCAGATGATTGAAAAATTAAAGGAAAAACGACCGCATTTGGCAAAAAAGAAAGTATTGTTTCATCATGCGAATGCATTGACTCATTCATCGAATACTGTCACGGCAAAATTAGTTTAACTACGATTCGAAATACTTCGTCGTGCACCTTACAGTCCAGATTTAGCTCTAACTTTTTCTCGTTTGCAAACTTAAAAAAATGACTAGGTGGAAAGAGATTTTCATCTAATGAGGAAGTGATTTTAGAAACAAATGGTTATTTTGAGGTGTTTGATTCATCTTATTATAGTGAAGGAGTTAAATGACTTGAACACCGTTGGAGCAAGTGCATCGAGTTAAAAGGGGGTTATGTCGAAAAATAAATGTAAAAAACTTGAATAAAGTACCTACTTTTGTACTACTTACCTTAGTTTTCAGACCACTCTCGTATATCAATTTTAGAAATTTTCCAAATTTTTCGTTTTTCGCGATTGTCTTGAAATCAGCTTTTATGTTTTAAAACCTATACTTTTCAGTTACTTAATTCTGATTTGTATAACTCATGGGATTTCTCTAATAAACTTTCGAAAATCGAGTAACCGGAAGTACTTGGAGTAATAATGCTGGACAATATATCTCAAAAACTAAGCAACAGGGAAAAATGAAATGTGACTTTTGAGTTTACTATTTTCCGTACACGAGATGGCAAGAATTTAGTTAAAATCGAATGGTCGCAAGTCTCACTTTATTCTTGCGAACTTTGAGTTTTTAGCAAGTTTTTCTAAAATTGTTAATGTTCTTATGTATTTATTGCTGTTTTACGTGAACCTAACAGTTGCTTTTAAAAAAATGCGTTGAAACAGTTATGGAAGGAAATTTATGGAATTAAGCAACGTTTTGCGTGCAAGAAATTCGAATGGTGACCGTTACAATTATCATTCCCAAAATAAACATAAATAAAAGCTAATCATTTATGGACATTATTTGCATACCAATGTACGTAAGAGAAAGTCGTGTGTTGTTTCACACCAGAAGTTTTAATTATTCTATAAATGCAGTATTATGAATATAGTTTTAGTGAACATATTATAGATAGATAAAAGAAAGAATAGAAGACAACCATGACTTCATAGTTTTACCAGTGTCTAATCTTTGACTGTGCTTTGATTTATGTAAAGCAGTTATTTTTAACCATCCCAATTCTAGTAATTTTGTAAAAATATGGTCATATATTCTCACTGCAGATATAAAGCGTAAACAGGAATTTGTACAACTTATCACAAGCACTTTCTTCTCTAAATATTACTGCATATCATTTTTGAGGACTAATATAGAGAAAATGTTCATCAGCTACAGTTTCTAACGAGTTTAAAACGTTGTTAATATTTGACAAGGCAAGTTGATGTCCTGAGGAAGAAGACAAATATAACGTGTGTCTAGGAGCAGCTTTGACGTTTAGTGAAAGTCTATTAGTATATGTAGAGAGGAAAAAGCAAAGAAGTAAGAATAGATCATTAAGAAACTCCGGACGACAAAGTTGCACAACATGAGATTCTTTCAATTATTTTACAGCTTGTATTGTGCTAGTTGTTATGTTGTTATTTTCTTTACTTGCGTTTAATATATTGTAACAGAATCAGAAACAATAAAAACTCAATAGAACATTCTGGAACAATTAAATTCAAGGCCAGCAATGCGTGATGGCGTTACAATTTATGACATCATTATTATGACCAATTTTACTTTATATAAATAATATATTAAATTCCCTTAATTTTAGTTTGAATTAGAACCTTGTCCTGTTAGTTACTATTATAGATAAATAGAAATATATACGTTTGTTGTTAATGTATCGCGAAATAAATATTTAAATTAATAAGTGTAAATAAATAATCCTAATGTTAGTAAATATAAGTAAAGATTTTAAAAGAATTAACTAGTTTCATTACAATATTATCCTTTATATCAAAAAATGATATTGTTCTATTATGGTTAGGTCTAAATCCTGATTGATTATTGTCTAATATATTATATTTGATGATCACTAGCTTTTGCAAAAATTTTTGATATTAGAGGTAAGACATTAAATTGTCTTAACCATTATAATAATTTGACTGTTCGCATTTAGCCACAGGTATTATTAGGGCTTGCTTAAAATACTTGGAAACTTCTAGAATACATATGTTAATTATCTAGGTTATATTGTTTATTATTGTAGGACAACACGATTGAACTATGTTGATACTGATATCATCAGTGTCATACAATTTGGATTTTATTTGAGAAATAATTTTAGAAAAAGTTTTAAAGTAGTCAATGGGAATTCAAACATTGATTGCACACTATTATGTGTTATTATTACACAAACATACTAATGAATCAAAGTTATGATTCGCTCTTGGCATTTAGTTAATATCACTTGGTAATTACTTTTACAAAATTTCAAACATACTTTCCATTTGTTCTAAGACTAAAGACGACGTTTTTATATCATTAAGTATAACGTATAATGGAACCTTTCTAAATAACAAAACAATACCGAAGCTGGATTTTTCTAAATAACTATAAAAATCAAGTATGATGTCATATGATATAATTTACATTCAAATTTGACAAAGAATCTATTAATTAATTAAAAAGTAAATAAATCTATGCAAGATTTATTTAAGGTAACAAGGTTGCGGCCGACTCAGTATTCTCGGAAGCTGATTAGTTCGATAGAGCATATCGGATAACTCATATCTGCAAATCTTCATTATTAAATCTTACCAATTGATATAAAGCTAACTAACGATCGACAGGCCTCATCCTGTATATATATATATATATATATATATATATATATATAATATTAGAATAATATATAATAATTGGAATAACAATAGAGTAGCAAAACTTGTAAGAAATTGTATTGCCTATTTATAAAATGGGTTCAATAGTTTTGAATATATCTCGAAAGAACTATTTTTTAGAACCTTGATGTCTTCTAGCTTATAAACTATTGCCACTACAACAAAAAAGGTACGAAATAAAAATTTTAGAAAATTTAGCATTCTATAAGTTTACAATTTTATATTTTTATGTACGATCACTAATTAACGAGATATTTCGAAAATACTATTTTTTGCAACCTTTGACGCACCATATATTCAGCTCGTAAAACACTAACATTATAGAATGACGCCTGTGAAATAAAGGCATATACGAAGTTAGCCCCCCACTTTTCCTATTAGCTAATTTCAAGAGTTGTGCTGAATTGTACTAAATTGTACTCGAATATTGTGACCACAATACGAAAACTGCGTTAAAAAATGAAAAAAATACATATTTTAGTCCAGCCCCCCACTTTGGATATTTCGCAATTTTCTTAGTTGTGCTAAGTTGTGATATATTGTGCTAATATTTTGCTAAAATAGTATTTCGAAAAAATAATTACAGAAAAAGTCACGCCCAAAAAATATTTTCGATTATATAGGATTCAAGTAATGTTCAATTTAACATAAGCCTCCGAATGTCATATAATTATATATCTGAGTTGTGTTAGCGTAGCACAACTCAGTACAATCGCCAATTCCGCCAGCACAATGATATAAAGGGCAACAGCATTCTATGTCCAACTTTCGATGTTCTGACGATTTGGTGACCACTAACTTGCATATATAAGTTGTGCTAGCGTAGCACAACTCAGTACAACCGCCAATTTTGCCAGAATAACGATATATAGGGCACCTTACTCTTGAGCACGGTCATTCCCAACGGCATTTTATGTCCAAATTTTGATGTTCTGGTGATGCGATGACCACCAATTTGCACATATGAGTTGTGTTACGCTAGCACAACTTCGATATGCAATTTTCTTGTCGTCGGCTAGCCAATATAGCCAATATGCAAGTTAGTGGTCATCGAATCGCCAGAACATCGAAATTTGGACATAGAATTCCGTTATGAACGGTCGCGCTCAAGAGAAAAGTGCCCTTTATATCATTGTGCTGGCGAAATTGGTGGTTGTTCTGAGTTGTGCTATGCTAACATAACTCATATATGCAAGTTAGTGGTCATCGTATCGTCAGAACATCGAAAGATGGACATAGAATGCCGTTGCGAACGGCCATGTTTAAGAGTAAAGTGCCCTTTATACGGTTTTACTGGAAAAGTTGCCGATTGTGATAAGTTGTTCTACCATAGCACAACTCAGATATATAATTATATGACATTCAGATGGCTGATGTTAATTTAAACGTTACTTTAATCCTATATCATCGAAAACGTTTCTTAGGCGTAACTTTTTCTGCAATTATTTTTTCGAAATACTACTTTAACACAATCTTAGCACAATTGATAAAATTGTGAAATATGTAAAGTAGAGGGCTGGTCTAAAATATGTTTTTCTTCGATTTTTTGGCACATTTTTCGTATTATGGCCATAATATTCGAGCACAATTTAGCACAAACCTAGCACAATTCAGAAAAACTCTTAAAATTAACTAATTCGAAAAGTAGGATGCTAACTTCGTATAGGCGAAATAAAGAAAATTTGGTGTTCTATAAGACTGTCATATGAAATTTTAATAGAAAACTGGCAGTTTACGAAATATTTTGTATAAATTACAAGTAGACTTGTATCGTCAAATAATTCCACCACGTGCAGATGTATTTAAAAACAAAGAATTCTCTTTATCATTGATTTTATGGATACGTATATGACACTATAGTTTTATTTCAGGGCACTAATTTAGACCTAAATAAATGTAATACATTTTTAAATAGCATACATCCAAAAATTAAATATACTTACGAAATAGCTTCCTATAAATTTCCTACATTTGAAAATATCCACATTTAATAATAACATCTCCTTTGACATATATAGAAAAAACTCGTACAAATTATCAACCTTCAACTGTTATTCCCATAGACTCTTTAACACACTCCCCAATTAATTTAATTTTAACAAAGAATATAACACCAGTTTACAAATAGCCAAACAAAATAGTTATTCCTTTAACTTAATTTTTAAACTTTTTACAAAAATAAGAAATAAAAACCAACATTCCATAATGACTACCTTATGGAAAACCATTGATTCGTATAACGACATACAGAGCATATTTTATATACACCTTATTTCTGAAAAACAAAACATTTTAATTTTAATTAAATTTTAAAACAAATTTTTTATTAAGATCAATATCTAATCAATCTACCAACGAACATAATATATTACTTAGAAGTGGAACTTATCTCTTAAAATGCGATAGTTGCTATTCTAATAAAATACATATTATACATATTTATTGTGGTAAGACAGACCACAATTTTTATACTCGCTTCGGAGAACATCTTAAACATACTATCCTTAAGAAAACTACAGGTATATTAGTCTTCATAAAATATCTAGCAACCTTTGAACACAACATTAACACAAATAACTCCGATTACTATGAAATTCTCTTCCTTACACATACCAGGTTCGTTAATACACAAGCTGAAATTTTTTACATCAATAAATTTAAACATCAACATTAACATAATAATAATAATTTATTTAATGACCAGATACCACAAACATTTTGAACAATTTAAATTAATATTATGACATACCATTTAAATAACCTAGTTTATTCATACTTTATTTAAAACTTCATTTAAACTTAAATTCCCTCTTCACAGATTTCTACTATCCTCTCAACACATTTTCCATAATTAATATTAGATGGCGCTCTCTACCTTGTTAGCTTATTTTAAAAACATTTTTTATATATCTTTATATCTTTGATTTTCAACATGTTATTTGTCTACACTTCCATTTTAATACAATAATTTTAGTTCACTTAACATTTCATTAGAATTGTAATGCTTCTATACTTATTAATTAAAACGTAACAAAAACAATTAATTTTAATAATTTATTAAAGTATTATTAATTCAAGGAATCTATTTTTACCGTAGAAATGTTAATTCCTTTTATATTTCACTTTATAAAAACACATTCTGTTCATTAGCTTTTAATTATTTATTGTGTGTTATTTTAGTGCCATTCAAAATTATTTTTAATTACTAAACTGTACTTTTTGAATAATTCATACAGTTCTGAGGATGTCTACGTTAATTTAAAACATTTTATTTTAACCTTATGACTAAAACGTTAAACTTTATATATTTATTTCCATTAAAGAGATATACCAATATTTCCTTGTATTTTTATTAAAATACTTTTGGTTAAACTACTATACATTCAGTTATATTTTTTATTAATTAGTTGCTTGTTTCTTGCCTCTACGCGTTAGTATGTACGATGAGCTCATTTTTAAAATGCGACAAGTACATTTTTGTCAAACTTTAGGTAAAGGTGTCGCTTTAGACTTCAAATGCTTATTTGCCTTCGTATAAAACACCAGCTTGCAAAACGGCTCATGTACCTTTGAAAGTTGTATTATATTTGACGTAATATTTACCAGTATGAAACAAGTCCAACTTGCTGTACGTTTCAAAATCCAATAAGTTCACATTTTCCTTTCAAATCGTCACAAATCTAGTTTTGTGCTAAAGCATTGTGTTTATTTGTGATATAGATAACGTGATATGTGCGTGAGGAGTGTCGATTTGGTACAATTTATATTTTTATTATGAGCAGTGGTCCTAGTAAATGGTATTAAGGTCGTATAATATTCTGTCAGATTTCGTAAAACAGTCTAAAACCTTTTATTTACATCTTACATTATTCATTAGCAAAATGTTCCATAGTTGTGTTACAAGTAACCTCCGGGCATTTTCATAACATATTTAGCATTCAATTCAGTCTAGAACTTGGTTCTCCAGCAACAAACGTATGTAGCTAATGCGAACGGATAAAATGTCAAATAAAAAAAAGCCTAACGATAATTCTTTGAAGCGTGATTTATAACACCATAAAGTTAAGGCAAGGCAGTTCTACTTGTTGAAGAAAAAAGAGAAAATGAAATTACATATTGCTTTGATTTACAGCAGGTTCAGAATTTATCGAAAATCTCTATTCAAGAAGTCTTTCACTCTCTTCAAATTAGATTTTGTTACAGTTGCATTGTGGACAAATTTGTTAAATTTCCAAACTTTAACATTTTGACTGAAAACCATAGTACTTGTGGGTCTAGCGAGGTTTATTTTGCCGTTACACTTTTTTAGAAACTTCTAATTGATGAATTGATAACGAAAGTGTGTGTATTTAGTGATGGACCTGAGGTTGGAACAAGAATTGCCAATTTCAATAAATATGAAAGAATTAGCGACCAAGCCCATAAGCGTAACCAACAGATGCATACATTAACTAAAACTGCTTAATGTTTTAGCGGAATTAAGATCTTTCAGAACAATCCAGAACTCTTCTAAAAAGGAAGAAATTGTTACAAAACCAATTACGGGTAGGCATAAAATTCAATCGGATAAATACAAAGCTCCTAATCGCTGCTTATGGAAAAGAGTGGCGATTAGGTGAAACGCTGAAGTGATATTTTGATGCGCTGACTGGTGACTTTGTAACAGTTGAAGAAGCTAAAACGGACCATTCTGAACAAAAAAAAATTGTAATTGCACTGAAATAGAGGCAGAACTAAAACTCTAACGCAAAATAATATTTGCTTTTCGTTTTTTTTATTTTTGTTAATCTTAGTAATGAAATATGCTTCAATTTGTAATTAGTAGTATTTGTTTTTTCATATCGACAAATTTAATTTAATAGTTGTTATAAGACCAAACAGTGTTGCATTTGATTTCTAGAAATTTATTTTTCTACAATAGCAACATAACTTCACGACCTAAACTGGTTTTTCCTATGATTGTTCATAAGTTACTTGAATGTAATATTGTTCAACGTAGACAATTTTGCTAAAAGATGATTGAAATGTGTGCTGCTGATGATATCTTGTTGCTGATGAGCGATGAGGCACATTTAAATTTAAATGGTTATGCAAACAAACCAAATTGCCATTATTGGGCAGCAGTGAACCCCAAAGAGTTACACCAGTAACCTCTTCATAGTGCCAAGGCAACAGTTTGATGTAGCGTTTTAAAAACAGGTATCATTGGATCTTATTTATTCAAAGGCGGCGGTACTACTGTAACAGTGGCTTCTCAGCGCTGTATTGACATGTTACGTAACTTATTTCATCCACAACTTCGAAGACTCCCGACCAACATGGAAGAAATATGGTTCCAACAAGATGGGATCATAGCTCATACAGCAGGAGCCACAATGGAAGTTGTCCAACAAATGTTTCCCAACCATGTAACCCCATGCTTAGGTGATGTTCCGTGGTCTCCACGGTTATCAGATTTATCGAGTTGTGACTACTTTTAGGGGAGTTACCTCAAATCGAAAGTCGATGTTCGAAAACCTCGTAAGCTAGACTAATTAAAACCTTTCATTCGTGAAGAAATCGCAGCCATGCCCAAAGAAATGTTGAGAAAAATAATACTGGACTCTGAAGAGGGGCTTGCAAAATGGAAGTCATCTTCTGGACGTAATATTTCACAATTAAAATTAAATTAAATAAATACAATAAATTATATAAATTAAGTAACTTAAATAAATTAACTAATCTTGTATACCAATAAAAATTAGAAATATCATAGATTATTTCTGAAACTAAATGTTTTTATATTGAAAATTAAGCAGCTTGCACTCTGTTGAAATCCATGCATTGCTTTTGCGCCACCCTGTATTATAATTGGTATAGATTGTACTTATTTTTTGGTTGTTGAAACATGTAGGATGAAATTATCCGTTATCCATTTATCTAAAAATATTAAAATCAGAATTTTCAAAACATGTAATAATTAAAGCTACCATAGCAGATGCAATTTTAGAAAATTGTTAAAAAGGTATTGGTAGAATAAATCTTCGATTCAAAAACAAACTATTTATTATTATTATTATTATTATATTGTTATTAACTTTATCAAACAGAATGTCAACTAGGTAGCGTTTACTTTGTTACTTCTTTATATTTGTATTTATAAATACTTTAAAAATTCCAAGTTTTTTTTGGAAATGGTCAAAGTCTGATATCTATAAATCTAAATTTTTGCATTTAAGTTATACATGTTTTACATGTTTTAAATTTATGACCAGCAAATAGATTTGAATTTGTGTATAATAAAAAGATCACGAGAGCATTAATTTAACATGAGTCACTGTAATAAAGTCATTTATTAAAAATATATTTAATATATAATCACAGGAGTTATATAAAAACCAAAGTGACTTGTATCTAGTCTAGTTCCTAAAATGTAAAACAAAACCGTTTTAAAAATAGTTTTGAGAAAAACTTAAGCATTTGTAGCTGCAGGAATTTGTTATGTTTAAGTTCACTTAGCAACACATTAATACAAAAATATGCTAAAATGAAATTTTGTTTTGCCATGGTTTATTTGTTGATACTTTTTACGCAAAAAGTTAAATTAAACATGAAAGATGTAAACTAATCTTTAATTAATTGTGAGTTAGTGATTTATGAAACATTTGATTATTCACTATTTTATCGATATAACTATAATGTATTTATAACTCATTAGTCAAAGTTTGCCTATTTATTTGTACCAATATATATTAAACAATTTATATTCTTATTAAGCAACTATCAAGAGAAAGAAATGTTCAAACATGGAATAAATACGTACGTTCTGAAATAATGTAATTTTTAAAACTATATAACATTATCAACGATTTTTACAAGATACAAAATGAATCTATCTTTTGAAAATTTTGTGTGTCTTGTAAATGTCAAGAAAATAACGTAATTGTGGAATAGCACTTCATGCTATTAAGTGAGTAGTCACTACTAAGATATGGGAAGAAAATTTTTTTAGTATTTACCGATGCGATATATGTACGATATTATATCAAATACTTCAAAGAATAGATAAGACTAAATTATTGTTAATTTTGAAATTATATCTCTATATAAGCACTGTCTAAGTTAAAATATTTCATTACACGATATCGCCATTGTCGTTATCCACGTTTGGAAAATTCAGGGGATTTCGCGTAAGGCATGGAACCCCAGTGAACAACGTCCACCTATATCTTTTAATCCTTCAAGTAAGAAATAATCTGCCGGAGCCAACGATATAAAGCGCTTCAAATTTCTGACAAATATGACGGTTCAATGTCATGGGGAAGCATCATGCGGTTGTGCAATTTGCTACGGCGATTCTTTGTAAAACAATCATGATAGTTTTGTAACAGTTTTTCTTCCTCCTAAAATGTCGCACAAAATTATACCGTTGCTATCCTAAAATCCAACAACCAAATCCTTTCTAACTGATTTCCAGCATGAAATTTAAATGGCCTATTTTAGCTTTTTAGAATCATCGCTTTGACTGCAGCTTACTTATAGACACCATAACAAAAGCTATTATAATAGTAACCAGCCTCATGTGCTGTCCAAGGATCAAAACCGAAACCATTTTCTGGACCCAATATCTAGCTAATCTCAGATGGATTGTAAGAAAAGATAGCAGGAAATTTCAGACGTCTTCAATTTCGGATCTAAGAACAATAGATTTACACCAGTATAGGCTAATAAAAGCCTGTACATAAGAAAAATCTGTAAAACAAAAGTACAAAGTGGGATGGAATTTGAAGAAATGGAATTACAAAAAATCTATGGGGTTTGCCATATACGATAGCCTTCATAAATCTCAAACGTACCTCGGAAATTAGTAAGATGCACGATGATACTTTTACCATAACATGGCGAGAGACCGTAACACACCCATTACGAAATATACTACCAAATGACGACTTACAAGCAGACAGTGGCGTACAGATGTACATACGTGTAAAAACATACTCATCCGAACTCAATTACAACGTATCACCACCATTTGACTAAATCTAACTTACAGAGGGCATTACAACATTAAGTAATCAGAAAACACAGATTCCCAATGTTATGAAAACAAGGATCATCTAACACCAAGACCCTAAACTCTTGGAACAAGCGAACATCATGATTATCAAAAAGGGAAATGGAAAAAATCCTCAGAATGTTAAATCATATCGCCCAATATGTCTACCTGAAACAATAAGCAATTTCAAGAACAACTAATAAACTAAAGGATAACGCAGCAATGAACAGCATTTGGAAATAGTAATTAGCAATATCTCTTTAGAAAAGGCAGATTAACGGAAGATGCCATATATACCATATATTGCTAAGAAGCACTCCTTGATTGAATCAAAGTCAAAGGAATAATTGATGTTTTCAAAAATATTAGGTGACTTGCACTTTTCAGGAGCCCCCAGAGATAAAATTTAGAGATTTAGCAAAAATCGTCACAAGCTAACTTTAATACAGGTACGCCGCCTTTAGAAGCAACGACAAATACGCAACGCTCCCAGAGATCCATTTGTAGACCTCTTTTTTGTAACATCACCCTCGAAAACGAGCCCCCGACACTGAGAAAAGATCTAAATGTAGTGGACACAATAGTCCTTGTAGATAGTATTGCAATATTCGTAGATGCTGAATCTCGGACAGACCTAAAACAAAGATAAATACTACATTAGTCCGGATTCAAAACAATATTTCCAGAGCAAACAGTGTCAAATTCCTAAGAGTTATAATAGATGAGAAGCAGGATTTTAAATTAAACATAAATACAATATGCGAGGGATTAACCAGTATCATACAGAATATTTCCAGCATTGCTCAAAAACATTTCAAAATTCCGCAGCACTACGTACAAATTGCAGTCATATCATATGCGGACAGTACTTAGTAACCACAAACAATTGCAGTCAAAGTGCAGCAAAAAATGTTACCTAGGCAAATGGGACCAAAATTAAGGATGATTGGGTTTTCAGTACTATGTCAATTAACTCCCTTTTAGTGATTATGGGTATTATTGCTTCTCACTTCTCGAGAAATATGCAGCGATGAACTGGCTTAAACAAAACGATCTATAGAACGGGACAAAGATATTGGGTAAAAATGAAGGAACTACATCTGGCATCACGAACAACATCTTAGGGCAATGGAAGAAATCAACTTGATGTGAGATTCAGTCGACGCAGCAAATGGTTCAGCCCATCCAAAACTAGAAACAATTATTTACTAGTGAAATTGGATGCTTTAGTGACTGGAACGTTCCCGTATCACAAAATACTGAAGCAGTCACTACCGGAGAACTTATTAGTAAATAGTTGAAACCTTATTTAAAGGGTGATTTAGAATGGGTGCGAAACTTTTCAACAGCAAATTCTACACGAAAGAATAGGTAAAAAAGTCCCTATAAACAGGATCTGAAAATGCACGCTCTTCGAGATAAACACCCCGAAAGTGGAGTTGATGAAAATTATGTTATTGTTTGTATTTCCTAAACGAACCAACCAATTAAAAAAAAATCGATAGTTTGATATCATGCTTGAAAGTCTATGTTCACACCGGTTGAGATTCATGAACCATAGGCGCCGGAAGTGACATATTTTTTATGCCCTTCGGAACTTTGTAGGCTATTAAGTAAAAAATGTGCTCTTGTTTCGACTTCGCATTTTGCACTGTTTTGGAGATAATTGCACTTATTTATCTGAAAGTGTTAATATGCGCTGACACTGCAATCCACAAAATCTGATAAAAACATATTAGCCTAGAAAACAAACGAATTGCTATTAATGTTTGTTCTACATACTGTTGTTGTTACTTGTCAACATACTCTTTAGTGAAATTGTTTTTCGTACGCGTTTTTGCTTCTTACAGCACTTAAAATATTAATTATGAATACTTTTACTGCACATGAGTATGCTGATATGGTAGTTATATACAGATATTGTAATGGTAATGCTGCTCGTGCTCGACAAGAACACCATCGCAGATTTCCAAATCGCCGTTTGCCGTACCACTCCGTCTTTACAGGAACTTTTCGCAGATTGTAAGGCACAGGAAGAACCACTGTAAGAAATAACACTAGTGCCCCACATTACTAAGATGCTGATGAAACCGAACAGGACATAATTGATAAGGTGTTAAAGGATCTTGCCACAAGCACCCGAAGGATTGCCAGGCAGTTGTAAACATCGCAGTTTTTGGTATGGAGAACTATTCATAGGGAAGAGCTGCATCCATATCATTACCAACCAGTCCAGGCCCTTCACACAGCAGATACTCAACAAAGAACTTAGTTTTGTCGTTGGTTTCTGCGAGAACATGCAGATGACGAAAATTTCTTTCAAATGGCCATGTGGACAGACGAAGCCATTTTTACGCAAAATGGGATTTTTAGTACCCGTAGTGCTCACTACTGATCCTTAGAAAATCCACGTCTAACAAGGGAGTCCAACTTTCAGCAACATTTTTACTTTCTCTTACGTATATGAAATATACTATAGAGAAAGTCATGTATTCGGTCTAAATTTTCTATATCCAGTTTTTAGCGGAAATACACGTTTTCAGGTCACCTGAGTCCGAAAAACATGTTTTTAGAAATTGGTCTGTGTGTGTGTTTGTGTGTGTGCGTGCGTGCGCGCGTGGGTGTGTGTGGGTGCGTGCGTGCGTGCATGCGTGCGTGCGTGCGTGCGTGCGAGAGTGTGTGTGTGCGTGCGTTCGTGAGTGCGTGCGTGCGTGCGTGCGTTCGTGCGTGCGAGCGTGCGTGCGTGCGTGCGTGCGTGCGTGCGTGTGTGCGTGCGTGCGTGCGTGCGTGCGAGCGTGCGTGCGTGCGTGCGTGC